>VWZD01002811.1:1463-24102 GCA_013396695.1 Sakesphorus luctuosus | reverse complement strand
TAGTAAAATATTTTTTTAAATGTTGAAATTACCTTGATCTTTACACTTTGAAGGATATTGCAATAATTTCAAATATATTACTTATGTTAAAGAATTCACACTTAAACACAGAAATAACATAAGCAACCGCATCTCGGTAGCATCTGGAATGGTAGTCATGAGCTTTACTTCCTGAAACACAGATACTTACTGAAACAAAAAACTCCTCTAATTGAGCTAATACTGGTGCACACATATGAGTTGGTCAATCCACTGACCAGAGGAAAAAAAACAACTCGTATTTGCATTAACTCATCAGAACAGTTTCAATTTTCAAGGTACAAACATATGTAGATCTTACTACAAGTAGAAGAAAAATGTGGTAATTGAGCAATTCTCAAAGGGAGGAAAAATCTGTTATTTATGAAACATCAAACCATAGTTGACACAGTGTTGTGGTTTAACCCCAACCAGCATCTGCTCACCCAATCCCTCATCAGCAGGATCAGGGAGAAAACTGGAAGGGTAAAAGCTGGAAACTTCATGATCTGAGATAAAGACAGTTTAGCAGGAAAAGCAAAAGTCATGCATACAAGTAAAGAAAAACAAGTAATTATTTCACCCCTTTCCATGGACAGGTGGGTGTTCAACCATCTGCAAGAGAGCAGAGCTCCATCATGTATAATAGTCTCTTGAGAACACAAGCATCTCTCCAAACATGGCCCTCTTCCTCTTTCTTGCCCTCTCTTTATATGCTGAGTGTGATGTCAATATTTATTGGGGTCACCCTTTCTTGTGGTAATGTAGATTAGCTTAGCGGTGGTCGAGGAGGCAGAGACACTCAGGCTGCAGTGTGATCAGAAAGCTCGCTGAAGACAAAGGACTTTATTTTTAGTAACAGATTCCCTTTTATCTACTCCTACATATAACATGCCAGTACACTATTGGTCAGTAGTTCACCTAACGTACATGGAAACATTCTACTGGTTACAAGGCATTAACATCCTACAGGTGCCTCTCTTGTCCTTAAGGATGCATTCATCAATCACCTCAGACCTTAAGAGATACACACACACACTGTCACCCCCACAAATATTCTTTTGGACAGTTTGTTTCACCTTTTCCAGCTGTGTCTCCTCTCAATTTCTTCTGCACCTCCAGTTCCCTTGCCATCATGGCAGTATGAAAAGCAGAAAAGGCCTTGGCTCTGTGTAAGCCCCGCTCAGTGATAACATAAACATCTCTATATTGTCACCCCTATATTCACCCCTACTACTTCAACCAAAACCAGCACATATAGACAAATAATAATTATTATAACCTTCCCAAACCTTCCAAAACTTTCCCTCCTGCCTTCCCTTTTTCCTCCCTTCCTTCCTCCATTCCTCCCTTCCCTTCCTTTCTCTCTTTCCTCTCTTTCTCTTCTAGCAATGTGAATGGGAAAATGAAAAAGAGTGATTACCTTACTTTAAGAATAAGGAATGAAAAACCAGCTAAGTCTAGTTGCTACCACCTTGTTAATTTATTGTGTACCAAATAGTTTGAACTGGTAAGGATTGGCTTCTGCATCTGTTCTGAATTTTATGTAAAGCTAAATATCAAAATTCTCCACAAAAATTGTTCTCATTTTACTTCCTTTTTTTCACAGTTTTAGAAATTTGAACAGAATCTTCTATTTTATGGTCCTATAAAAACTATAAAGTGAATTTTCAATTTTTCTAGCCAAAGGTATAGGGTAGGATTAAGTTTTCTAGATTCCCCTAAAATATTGATATCACACTTATTCAAATTTGATCAGAAAGAATAATGTTGTCTAGTAAAAATTTTACTTCCCTATTACAATAGCTTCTTCTATTTACAGATAAAGCTCTAGTATAGTAACGGCAGTACTAAATTAAGGAGCTTATATTGTCACATCACAGAAAAAAAATTAAGCCTTAAACAATTATTACTATTTGAGACATAGTAAAATTAACTTTATTATAGTCAGACTTTTTTAGTAGGTAAATGACTAAATTAATGCTGCTTAACCACAGAGAGTAATTATAGAAATTAATTTCATGACTGAGACACCTTAGTGATTATACTATTTATTTTTAAATGGAATAGGCACACATGAATTAAACTTTGCACTCCCTTTTTGTCTGGACCTATACCATTAAATGAGACACAGATGTATTAAAGAAAACCCAAAAAGCAAAAAGAAAAAGCAAAATATTTTTGTACTGCTTGCAAAGCAATCCAAATATTCAAAGTTATTATATTTAAAACAGACGAAAAGTTTAATAGAAATAACACCCCAGCTCAAAATGCCTGAAGGCATTTGCTAACTTAATTGTAAAATTTCATTACATAAGACAAAAGAGCTATACCTTGCCATGATACATTTTAAATGCTGGTTCATTTTTTTCCTTCGGTCCCAGGGTAATGATCTTCCAGTTATGGAGGATGCTTCTGTGTAAATAGACTCTTCCTTCAGGAAAATAAGAAATGGCTAATAAACAAGCTTGGCATTTTCAAAGGCAATTAGCACAGCTTGAAATTAGATATGCAAATTAGAAATGCTCCAATAAATTGGTGGTTGGTATAGAGATTTTTCTCTTTAGAAATACAAAAAGCACAATCCAAACCACAAAAGGAATGAATATATGTTTCATTTTACTTTGAATCAGTCTAAAGATTTTAGCATTCTACTCATGGTAAGTGGCAGAGTTGATTATGGTAATTTGAGGGTGTTTCTTGTTTATGAGGCAATAATCATATTCTAGAGCAATAAATTTTAAGGTTAAAGGTGCTTATTAGTCTCTATATAACTTTTATTGTACCAAGTACTACTCTCAAATTACCTTCACACTATAATGCTGGTGAGTACATATGTCGTTGTTGCTGTTGTCAGTATTGCTATTGTAATTTTTATTATTGTTTTTATTGTTATTAACATGTATATCACTTGTATATAATTGAATAAAGAATGACATTTCTACATAGGAGGAAAAGCTTAGGGACTCTTTCTGTTACATTCTACTAGAAAACAGTTGGGCTGAACATGCCTCATGCCTTATTCAGGCATTTGCTGGTCAGAGAGCAAGACTATTACTGAAAATTAGGGCTAGAGAAAATGTATTGAAACCATGAATTTTTCTCCATGCCTATAACTAAAATAACAAGCAAGACCCTTCCTTCAAACAATTTTGCAGGTGTTTTTCTTGCTTGTAATTTTTTTTTTTTAAAACAGTGTTGCCAATGAATATGACTAACTTCATCCTTCATTTTTGTTCACCATAATCTGACATAGTGCAGCTATTATTTTGTACTTTATATTAACTTCATTTAATTTTAAAGAAAAAAAAAGAAGGTGAGCTTTCCATTCTCCCTTTCCCTAGACTTCTTCTTTGGATTTCTTAATTGCTTTGTATTCTGAAATTAAATGGGAATTCACATGTTTTCTGTTGTTTTGGGGAATGACATGGTCTAATACAAGGCTATATTTTCTATTTGTTGAGTAACTGCCTATTTATTTAGGTACAAAGTAATAATTCAAAAATAGCAGAAAGCTGCCAGAAGACTGTCCATGTATGCTGTATTTGGGCACACATTATATTGCATATACTAAACCATAAGTTTTTCATTTTAGTTTGCACTATATCTATACTGAACATGTAGGAAGAGAAGAGTTTGAGTCTCCGTACGGACTGTCCTCGGCAGTTCAATGCCTCCCTGCCATCCGATCCCGTCAGATCTCGGATGCCAAGCAGGGTCAGCCCCGGTTAGTACCGGGTGCTGTAGATAGTCCTAAGGACTTCACTGTCACTGTCCAAGCTTGCTCGGCCGTGGCAAATGAGCCTTAGGACTTAAACGGTGGGGCCAGTTCTGCGCACACTGTGCCTCACCTAAAAAATCCACTGCACAGGCTCGAAGGGCACACCCACGTGGGGAGAGCCCTTCCCCAATCTTCGTTCGCGGAGACTGGCCCTTATATATTATATATATTTATTATTATATTGTTATTATTATTATAACTAAAATACCATTCTGAATTGAATTACTAAAAAGTTAAGTGGACAACTCTGACCCACATAATTTTAGTCTAAATTTTATACCTAAATTCTACAATAACAGATTCATTTTAGTAAGGAATTCATAGATGACCATGAAACTTTGAAGGATAAAGGCTTGATCAGGAATAACTGGACAGCTTTGGTAGAAAAAAGGGACAGCTGTTGCAGTGGAGCAGGAAAGGAACAAATAATTTTGTGGCAAACACGTCTGCAAGAGCTGGAGAATTTAAATTACTATAGATTAGCATTGTTACGTATTTCCAGGAGTTCATTCAAGATCCTTCAATTTTTTGTGGGCAAGTTCCTTAAGTGTAATTTAAAAACAAATTAATGAAATTTACTTTGAAAAGTTCTATTATGAATGTATAATCCAGTCTTATGTATAACCTAGGGCAAATAATCACATTGAGTAGTTTGTTCATCAAATACATTAAGAGAGGATAGTCCATACCTGCACAATCATATTTGAAAGGTTGTGGTGATCAGGAATGGTGCATGAGGGCTTGAAGAAAGTAAATGTCACTCTAGTCCTCAAAAAGGGAAAAAAGAAGGGCCCAGAGAAGTACTCACAGTCAATCACACCTCAATCTGTGCAAAGATGATGGAGCACCTCATTTTGGAGGCTATTTGAATCCACATAGAGGACAAAAAGATGTAGTCAGTATGGATTCACTGAAGGTAAATAATGCTTGATCAACCTAATTGACTTCTACCATGAAACAGTTACCTGGATGGATGAGGGCAGAGCAGTGGATATTTTCCACTTCGACTTCAGCAAAGCTTTCAACACTGTCTCTCCAAACACCCTCACAGGCAAAGTCAGAAATCATGGACGAATGAGTGGGCAGTGAAGTGGGTTGAGAACTGGCTGAACAGCAGACCCCAGAGAGTTGTAATCAGTGGCATAGGGTCTAGTTAGAGGCCTGACACTAGTAACGTTTCCCCAAAGTTCAATACTGGGTCACGTATAGTTTAACTTATTCATCCATGAGCTGGATGAGAAGCAGATGCCTCCTCAGCAAGTTCACTTATGACAGAAAGCTGAGAGGAGTGACTGATACCCCAGAGGGCTGTGCAGCCCTTCAGAGGGACCTCAGCAGGTTGGAGAGATGGGCACTCTGTCTGAAATTCAACAAAGGCAAGTGCAGAGGCCTGAATCTGGACAATACAGCACAAGTGCAGGCTGGGGGTTGACCTGCTAGAAAACATCTCTGCAGAGAAGGATCTGGGGGTTCTGGTGGACAGCAAGCTGTCCACGAGCCAGCAGCATTCCCTTGTGTCTAAGAAGGCCAGTGATATTCTGGGATTCATTAGGAAGAGCATCACAAGCAGGTTGAATGAGGTGTCCCTGCTGCTTTGGTGAGGTTGCATCTGCAGTTCCGTGTCCAGTTCCAGGCTTCTCAGTACAAAAGTGACATGAAGCTCCTGTAGTGGGTCCAGCAGATGGCTACAGATATGATTAAGTGAGTGGAACATTCTTACTGCAAGGTCAGGCTGGGGCAGCTGGGCCAGTTCAGCTGTGAGAAGAGACAACTGAGTGGGGACCTCATCAACGTCGATAAGCATCTGGAGGGAGAGTGTCAAGGGGGTGGAGACAGGCTCTTCTTGGTGGTGCCTTTCGTCCTATTATAGGACATGAGGCAACAGGCAGAAACAGATGCTCATTAAGTTCCACCTGAACATAAGGAAGCACTTCTTTACTGTGTGGGTGGCTGAGCACTGGAACCAGAGATGTTGTGGAGTCTCCCTCACTGAAAATACTCAAGAATGGTTTTAATGCAATTCTATGCCATGTGCTCTATGATGACCCTGCTTGAGCAGGGAGATTGGACCAGATGACCCATTGTGATGCCTTCTAAACTTACACATTCTGTGGTTCTGTAAAACACTTCAAGTAACAGAAAATACACCAAATTTTCTGGGTTTTCTCAAAAGGTAATGACATACTATTAAGACTTGCAACGTGTCCAATCTTAATGCACAGATTGTTTTCACTTGAAATAAAAAATCCTGACCTTTGCCATGTAGAATTATGAGAAAAATTCAGGACTGCTTTAATTTATGCTGATCTGCTTCATTTCGCATGACTATTTCCATTAATATGAAACTGTGGCTATAATGTTAGAAGCATCTGGAGCAGAGCACAAGGTTTTTTCCACCCCTGAAATTTATTGATATTCTCTGGCTCTAAAATATTATAGTTCTTTATTGTCTTTCTTCATTTGGTGTTTGGAGTGTAATGTGAAGGCAGTGTAATTTAACAAAATATTATTCTTCAAGAAGTGTATGTGGGGGAAGGGGGGAGAGGGAAGAATGGATGGTCAGCAAACTACAGGTTGATCAGCATCGCATCAGTGCCAGGGAAGGAGGTGGCAAATCTTCGTGGAGACCATTTCTAAACACATTAAACACAAGAAGGTGGTCAAGATTTAAAAAGGTGAAACAGTGGTTAACCAACTACATACCTCACTACAATGAGATGACTGGCCCTGGATAAATAACACGAAATTTAGCTGATGCATGCTAGATGCATGTGAATAACACCTGAAAGGAATCCCTTAATAAAGCTCCCAGTTTGCCAAAACAGAAGCAGCTTTTTGTAGAAAATGGGTCAGCAGAGCTGAGCTTATTGGTCCAGCAATATTTTTAAATAATTAAAACAATAAGAGTAATGGACAAGCTATTTCACTTGCAAATTGTTTAAATACAAATAACTGACTATGACTATGAAATATATGTATTGAGACTTTTTAAAAAAACAGTAGCAATTCCTGCTACTTACACACCATTTGTATGTAAATAGAGAAAAATTTATATGTCCAGCTCTGAAATCCACTATGTAGCCACGGCCGTTGATCCTTTATCTAATTGCAATACAGAATTTGGTGATAAAGTAGAGTAGCAATATTTATTTAAGTGATATGAGTCAATCAAGAAACCCACAAACCATATTCTTGTCATATTTCTTTAAGTTTTGCCCTATATTTTTTTGAGATCCCTGTTTACAGATTCTAGCTTTATGTATCTTGACTGATTGGACTTTACTGCTCCTCTTGAGACATTTTTCTCAAACACAGATCTTTTCAGTTGGAATTCTATTAGCAGGTTCAGTTTTCCATTTCCTAATTGCATCTCTTTGCTTCTTATCCTTATGTAAATATCATGGTATTAATATCATATTCTTTACTTTCCTTGACTGATGCAAATTTTCCACATTTTTGGAAAAATAAAAGTAAATTAGACTTTTATATCAGAAATATAATTGGGCTTAATTAAATGAGTTAAAATCCCAGGATTAATAGGTCATTTTTAATTTTCCAATGTTCTTTGCTATTTTATTAGCACATAGTTTTAACCATTCAGTGATGTAGGTAAAAAGACTTCCTTAACTTTAGGATTTCATAGTTATATGTGGATATAAATAACAAAAAATTCACACTGTAAGAGGGAAAAATCAGGAATGGAGGTTTGCTGATGCTAAAGGAATTATGGTGAGAAAATAGTTATTTGTATTCAAAATATCACAGAGAAAATGTAGTTCTGTTGTTGCAAACTCATAGGTGTGAACTTACATCCCTTATGCACCAGAAAAAGAGAGGAAAGTACCACTGAAAGAGGTCATTTTTTGTCTTTTGAAAGAATCTAGTCAAGATCATTTTAGAATAGGACATATGAAAAGAGGTTTTATGTGTGGTCTATAACAGATGACTACAATATCACCAGCTTCAACCTTAAAAGACTGGTCAGAAGGGTTTCATCAGCTTCTACTATGACAGTATCAAAATAGTGAAATCTGAATGCCTGGATGTTCCTCATTATTGGCATACACATGGTGCATTTCAGTCTTTGTAGTACAGTTGTGTTGTGCTTTTCATTACTTCCTCGGTCTTTTACTGTGTTCTTTTAAATTAACAAAAGTATCCCTGTGTAAATTAAAATGGAAAATAAAGTCCTAGCTGTAATAACCACAGGATGACTCTACCCTTGAGGAAAATTAAAGGAGTGCAAAATATTTAAAGTATTTATACAATCATGAACTTGTGATAATGTGAAGTGCAGTTCTTTTTGTGTGTGTTTGCTTGTGTTTTTCTTTTAATATGTGTAGATATATAATAGAATATTATATAATAGAGTATTATAAAGTTGTTTGGGTTTTTTTCATTAGCAGTTCTAGAATAGGCGTAATAAGTTGGCTAGAAAAGATGTGTTTTGAGACATGATCAGAGGATGGATGTGACATATCTGTTTCTTCATGTGATCAGTTTCTCAAGCAAGTGTGGGTTGGTGGTTTTGGGTTGGTTTTCTTGTTTTGTTTTGGTTGTTTGTTTTTTAATTTTTTCCTTGTTGGTTTGGGTTGGGGCTTTTGTTTCTTTGGTTGGTTTGTTATTTTGTTTTGGGTTGTTTGTTTTTTCTGTTTGGGGATGGGGTTTGTTTGTTTGTTGGGTTTTGGGTTTTTTGTTTTTTGTTTTTTTTTTTTTTTTGTCTGTAGGCATCTAGGGCTGGATTCCTGTCTAGGTGAAAATGAAAAATGCATTACTTCATTAGCTGCCTACCTGTCTATGCAAAAGAGACATCTCCTTCTCCTCAACATGATTTTCTACACTATTTTCATGAAATCTCTTGATTGTAGCAGGACTTTCAGTTGTTTTTTTTCAAACAATTTTATTTTGTTCTGTTTGGAGGTTTTAGTTGAATTAAATTGTTTGCTTAATTGGTTGAAAGAAAAGAGCCATTCTGACACTAAGTATGCTAAAACTTGTCCCAGTTGCAGGTATCTTTTGAAAAAGAGGCCAGATATTATTTATTCTTACAACACGAAAGCTAAATCACATAAGAATAAATAGCTTTAAAGGATTTAATGCAAATAAATGTTTAGGGTTACGACAATTTGAATCAAACTGCCTGACAACTAACTTAAAAGCCACTATAGCAACAATCCACAACTGGAGACATCTCCCTTAGTATGCTGACCTCTCATATCTTTGGTTGAGTGTTATTGTTGCTGTATTTAATATACTGTAGTAACAGCTACATGGCTTGAAGTCATAAATCAAGTATCCTTCCTGTTATGTGTAGTGCAAACAGCTAAAAAGAATAAAGACTTCTGCGCAAAGAGAAAGGATTCTGAGGAAATCCAGTATTAATGCAACCAGGAAAACATCCACACCACTGAGACTAGAAGATTGTTTAGTAAAGTAAACAATTATGGGTGGAGGAAAGGGACTTTACACGACAAGCCATTGTGGTTTATGGTGAAAGACCCCTTATTACACACTGTACACGGTTTATATAGGGTTAAGGCTATATTCTATTGTCTAAGTTGAATCTCACACTACCAAACTACAAATTCTAATTGGTTTTAACCTATATCTCACAAGTCCAATGTTTAGATGAACTCATCCTAAGTGTTTTCAGGTACATCTCTGGAGTCCAGTGGGAAACTTGGAGAGTTCTCATGAGAAACTTCTGGGGAATTGCTGAGGACTCCCAGGGAGTGATTTCTCATTTACCAGTCAACAGCAACTGTGGCTTTGTTTATTATTAACTGGTGGTTACTTCAGTCTTACAGGGTCCATATAGACATGAATTAATCACCTTTCATTTTTCTGTACCAACACGTCAGTTTTTCTAAACTCAAGACATTCAGCTTTGTAGGTTATCTACCATATTCTGTGTTGAACATACATTGACTGCAAAACCTGAGTAATCCTGCTGTTAAAAAATTTCATTAGCAATTCAAAATGTTTAAAAAAGAAGTGTAATCTAAGCCTATGCAACTGCAGGTTTTTCCTAGTGAAATTGTCTGTGAATACTATTCTTATGTGGGAAGTCACTTCTGCAGCCTTTTTTTATCTTTAAAATAAGGTATTCAGCATCATTTTTCTGAAACTATGATTTGAATGCATATCGGATAATACTGAAGTTGAACAACTTAGACTGCTAAGGGTTATAAAGGACCTTTTGAATGCAGAAGAGAACAAGACAAAGGTGGAACAGTTCATTCAAATATGTTTAGTTGGCTCCAAAGAGTGGTAAGTTACCTCTCCTGAGTCCTGGAGAAGGTGAATTAGATTTATCTAAAGGAGACATCGATGTTTCTGATCAGTTCCCAGGTAGGTGGATACTGCTGCATAATAAATTGTATAAGAGCTGGAAACATGCTTGCATCTCAGAAAGCAAACTGTATCCTGGGCTGCATCAAAAGCAGCATGGCCAGCAGGTCAGTGGAAGTGATTCTCCCCCTCTACTCCTCTCTAATTAAAGCCCATCAGAAGTACTGAGTCCTGAAAGGGAGCTTATAAGAAAGATCCCTTCCAATCCAAACTGCTCATAATGCTACAATTCTCTGATTCTATGTTCATGAATGGATTTATCAGTGCATGTATTTAAATGATGTAATCATTAACAATGAGAAGGGAAACTCTGGGAATATAATAGCTACCTATTATTACATTATTGTGTTGAGCTGGCAAAATGCCGACTGCCCAACACAGAGAGAAAGGGTTCTTCTCCCAATCAAGGGAAAAGAAGGGAGGGAAAAAAACACAGAACGTGAAGTAGCAAGCTTCTTATACAAAAGAAAGACAATTAAAAACAGAATATGAAATAATACATACATATGCAAATGTGAGAAAAAACAAAGTAACAACAATATCTACTGACTCGCCCAAGCAAATAATACAGATTCCAACTACCCAACTCCACAAAACTTCTCAAAAACTCTTCCAGAGAAAACTCTCAGCAAGAGGGGAGAAAATAAGAAAATGTTCACCTTTTTAGATAACACAGTGGGGACGGCAGCAAGGCCTAATCTCAGTAGAGGCAGGGCAGTGCGTCCCCATGGGTTTACGGCAAAGATTAAAAGACAGAAGCTCTACGTCTCTCTCTTTTTATACTTCTTGATACTTCTTGATGATGTCAGATGATATGAAATACCTCTTTGGTTGCTAAAGTCAGATGATGCTTGTCCCGTCTGATCTATGTCACATCCTTTGGGCCTGCTAAATTGAGGCCTACCTAAGGCCTAGCTGAAACTAAAGCCAAAACTATCACAATTATATAGACATTAGCTTTCAGTGACAGTTATTAAAGAAAATAGTAAGTTATTTGAAAGAACAGTGTATATAATTATTATAAACTCACAATTTTCCTCCCAATGAGTACAGTCTACAGCACTGTTGAAAGGCAGGGGAAGGCTAACAGCCATGATTGAAAGTATGGGATCAGATTTTCTGATGTTCTGATTTAACTATCCTATTATCATATGAGCTGTTAGAGTTCTTTAGAAATTATCTGTAGGATAGCTGACAGTGTATAGCAGATGCACAAAAATATAGCACAAGCATGCGAATCCATTACTTATTAACTGTTCAATTTCCTTTTGCTGAGGAAAGCATTGCTGAAGTCTTCAATTCAGCCTAATAACATACAATGTCCAATAATAGAATTACCTACAGAAAAATAAGACAGGAGAAAATGTAGGCAAAGAAATCAGGACGCCAAAGTCCTGGTAAGTAACAGTACAAAAATACAATTAAATAGCTTACTTCGAATCTGCAAGGAAGATTACAAATTAACTAGATACTCACTGAGGCAAAAGTTAGACTAAAGCTGTGTCATTTGGGGAACCCTGAATGAATCACCATTAACTGGAAACTGATAAGGCCACTCTGAATAGGGCCTTTAGGCAAATGCTTTATCTATCAAGATATTTATGACCAGCTCTACAGACTAGATTTCAGAGTCTGATGGCAGAGCACAGACACTGTGTAATTTAACAGATACAAATGTTACATGCTAGATGATGACCAGGAAATGTGTTATGTGTTTATACTTTCCATTCTGTTCAATAAAGTGTAGAGAGGAACAGCGACTGAAGGGAATAATAGGAACACCAACATTATTGTCAGGGAAAAGAACAAAGAAATAATGACTTTTCAAGGAGCTTGGTCTTTGAGTTATAATATGGCTACAGAATAAAAGAGCAACATAGAACTCCAGAGACCCACTGGCATCCACATATTCATCTTGTAAAAGGGCACTGGGGTTAAACCATCTAGAAACTGTCTCTTCAATTACTTAAAAAGGCTAAAATAATGGTGATCTTTTTCTAAGGCCTTGTTACACTGGATAGTCCCTGCAGGTGAAAAAGATAATCAGACTGACAAAATTCAGTGAATGGACAGTTAGTGCTTTGTACTGCACAAGCCAACAGCCTGGAGACAAGGGAGGAATGTCAAGTCCCAGTTTATTATTGCTTCGCTGGGCTTTCTAACTGTTGCTTTTTCCAGTTCCATAACATTGATGATATTTTGGATGTCACTTGAATCTATTCCTGTATGTTTAGCTCCTTTTAAATGTTTGCTTTAAGCACTGGAGCAAACTGTAATCTCAGCTACCACAGTGTAAATCAAGAGTAACTCCAGTTCACACACTCGAGTGACATATTATACAGCTAAACTCAGTTCAGAAAGAAACTCACTGAATATATGTAGTCAACTTGTTTTTCTGGCACAAGTTAAATTATCCCTGAAAAATCTTTATATAGCTATCCTATAACTCTACAGAATGTGTGTTGGTTCTTCCTCCTGAAAACAACAAAGCTATTCTTCCCTGCATTCCTGTATCATCCAGCCACTCTCTCACTCCCAGACTTTCTACTATGATTATGCACCTTGTAGGGAACAGACATGCTGAAAAAAATTCTCTAAAAACATCTCCAAGAATTTCAATGCAAGAATGAGAAATTCATAGGTTGCTACCCTCAAAATCTTGTTTATGGGCAAAGATCACTTTATTTATATATATGGCAAATACCTTACTGTTGCTATATTTGGTATCTAATAATTCTTAGCCAAATAATTATTACAATAAAATAAAAAATACTAATACACTTAAAATTGTTAAATAATTTCTCATCTTTTACTTCTTGTCTTGTTATACTTACCCTTCCCCTGCTCCTGTACCCTGAGTTTTTTCTGTTGTTGGCCTGTGGGATGGAGTGTTACAGGGAATTGTTAGCTTCTAAGGTATTTTGCCAAGACTGAAAGATATGACGTTCATGTTGACAGTTTCTTCATCCTCTGTCTCCAGTCCCCTAGGAGTCATTTTCATGTTTGTTATGATCTTTCTTCAGTGGCCTGCTGCTCCAAGTTACTTTCAAATCAGCCATATATGCTGCTTTTTATACATGTTAGCATATGTTGTCTGTTCTCTTTGTTACCCTCAGAAGTAGTTTTGTCCAACCTAGGCCTGCATTTCTTTACCTGCTCATGGATAAGTTTTTTAAAGCCAAAGGGTGTCTAATGAAAAACCTATGTCCCATGCCTATACTCTATGCTGAATCCTGTTCCCACATTTTTCAAGGACTGTGCTTTCATATCAAGCCTGTATTTCTCCACCATACATCACTTCTACAATGGAGTGAACAGCATAAGCAGAAAAGAGAAGAGCAACTGATGTCATCTGGAATGATAATGGCTGTCCATGACATTCTTACCTCTAGAATGGAGAGATATATGTTTGAAGAATGAAGTATTTGATGGAAAAGGAATTGGCTGGATGGACACATCCCAGTTACAGTTAATGGTGCAAATGGAATGTCCAAGTGGAAATGCCCAAAATGAAAAATACTATTGTTCCTCAAGGGTCCATATCAAGACCAATACTATTTAATATCTTAATTCATTACATAGATGGTGGCATTGAGCACACTTTCAGCAAGTTTGCTTGAGCTGAGTAGTTCAGTCAATGTGCTTAAAGAAAGTGATACTATCCAGCTGGAACTGGACAAGCCTGGAAAATGGGCAAATGTGAACCTCATGAAGTTCAAAAAGGCAAGATTCTACACCTGGGTCAGAACAATCAATCCCAAGTATCAATACAGACTGGACAATGAATGTGTTGAGGGCAGCACTCTGAAGAAGGCCTTAGGGAATAGTGGTAGATTTGCATGGAGAAAACCCGACCAGCCCTAGTCCTGAGCCTTGTTATCTTTGTATGTAGTTCAAAGACCAGCAATGACCATACTGCAAGATTAGGCTATAGACTAACAGATAGAGATTGAAGTTCCTTTTAGAAGGACGTCATCAGCTGATATGTGGAATTGGCTGTGTCTGTCTCACCTAATTAAACAAGCTACTCTTTTTTTATATATATATATATACACACACACACACACACATATATATATGCATTTCCATTATGTACTTTTGATTAATGATTTTTAGGTTTGTGTGCTTTGGGGGGGTTTGGGTTTTTTGGTTGGTTGGTTTGGTTTGGTTTGTAGTTGTTTTGTTCTTTTGTTATTTGCTCTTTTTTTAACTGGGAAGGGAAAATGTAGTCTCACTGCTTCTGAAGTAGAGAGAGAAATATAGAACTCATCTGTCACTGTCTCCATGTATCTATATGTATATATGTATATGTATATGTATGCATGTATGGCTAGGCTTAGCAATTTCGGAAGGGCTCTACCCACGTGGGTGTATCTTTTGAGCCTGCGCAATGGATTTTTTAGGTGAGGCACAGCGTGTGCAAATCTGGCCCCACTCTTTAACTCCTCAGGTTCATCTGCCATGGCCAAGCGAGCTTGGACAGTGACAGTAAAGTCCTCAGGACTAGAACCTACAGCCCCTGGTATTCCCAGGAAGTCTACCATCCAAGTACTAACCAGGCCTGACCCTGCTTAGCTTCTGAGATCTGATGCAATCGGGCATCAGGGAGGCATTTAACTGTCCTAATTGTCTAAATATTTTCTCATTTAAAGACCACAAAAAAAAAGATATGGATATTGGCCTCAGTTCAGGACATATAAGGAGATCTATAACATATTAAAAGACTTGCAAAATGTCAGCTTCTAAAATATCCATAGGCAGTGAAAATTCTTTATATAGGATTGTCATGACGTGTTTTTCTGCTGTATTCTTTTCTTGTAATTGATGCCATTGTTCCTACTGTGCTCTTTGCTGTCTGCCTACTGCATCATGAGGAAATATTAGCTGGGACAAGGTAAGGTTAAAACCACTGTAGAAATCATCGAACTGACTTTTGGCTTCTTAAATTGGTCATGGTATAAATTGCAGCAATACTAATGAAGTTTCACTCTTTTTAGTCTTGAAAGAAAGCTGTAGAAAACCATGCTATGAAATGTGAGTATCCACAAAAATTATCAATCAGCATTACTAATATTCTTGATCATATCATTACATATTTGTGCTGCTTAATTAAACGACTTTGCAAGTATGATAGTGAGTAATTTTAACTGAAACTTTCTGCTTTATGGAGAAAGAAATTAATTATTAACCTGATATTTTCAATAGTTTGCTAGTGGTTAAGTTTCTGTGGATTTTTCAGATGTGCTACAGAAACACAGCAATACATTAATAATGATTTTATTTTTTTTCCAATAACCTCTATAAAAACGGTCTAAGGAAGGTCATTATAAAAAGTAAAAAAAAAAATGAAGATGAAATTCTTAATTTTTTTCTAGAATCCAGTGTCCTTAGTTGACTATAAAAGCATGAGTTAGCTACCTGAACAATGTGAAAAAGAGAGTTAAACACATCAGCAGCCATCCTAGTCATATAACTCCATATTCGTATTTGGGTCCTTTTCCTAATTACATACATCTGCACCACATTTTGAAATAAATACTAACTCTTTTTCTTCAAGGTGCTTTTTCTTCAAGGTGGATTTTATAGAACCATTAGACACTGAGTAAGTATTTTGTTTTCTTCTGTCCCTGCAAGAACTCTGAACTCTGAAGTTTTCATAGATTCTCCTCATAGATTCTTTGCGCAGTATAATGTTATAAAGCACTCTTTTATCATCTCATTAACATGGAAGCAGTTACATGTCATATTCAAAGATAGAGAGGCAGAGAAAATCTGGTATTTAAGCAGACCATCCAGAGAGTCACATGGGAGTAGGAGACAGAGGCTTTGTCTTGCTTCAGTACAGTTTATAGTCTTGTGTTAGTTTACAATGACTCTGGAGTGTTAAAATATATGTTGGCTTTCATGCACAGAAATAGACCTTAAACAAGGGAAAGAGCCTGTGATGTATTTCAAGCAATCCTAAGGAAGATGGGATTTTGCTTGCGTAGATTTGAAACTGTTCTGAACCAATGGCATCCACTGTAAGTACATTGCAAAAGCATAGAGCAGCCACAGTCATATTTTCACCAACATTCACCATCAAAATTCTCAGATGGTTGGGACCAGGATCACCTGCGTTGTTGATACCAATACATCCTACTTAATATCAAAGTATGATATTGCTTAACACTGCCAATAAGCAGAATTTTATTTCCCAACAATTTAAATAAGTAACATTTTAGATGATGCACTCTACTTCCTTCTCTAGTTTGTATCTTAGATCTGAACCTTTCTTAAAGGAATCTTTCTTAAAGATTCAGATACAGCCAAGTAAAATGGCCTAAACTTATGTTCCTTGGTTTGCATTTAGTTCTTATTCATAGTAGCTAACTTAATGAGAGTGTGGAAATATCAACAAATAATTGACAAGTTCTTAACCATAAATCAGTCAATAGCAAACTAAAAAGAAAATTACAAAACATAATGTATCTAGGAAATCATGAGAATTTAAGTCTTTCCATGTACATTTTAATTACGAAAAAATGAAAGTGATAGATACTCTATTGTTTTTAGTATTCTCCCAGTGAAATACAATACTAGAGATAGAGGACCCCTGGCATGACTGCTAGTAGGTAGAAACTGAGTGAATAAATAGAGAGACCTAGAGTTTGAAAAGGTCAATATCCCTTCACATTTGGAATAACTCTTAAAACCTCTATTACATATGTATGTATAGTTACAGATAAACCTCAGGAGTATGTGTTCTACAGTTGTTTACCAGAAGACATAAATCAGAATACACTTGTTTGAGTGAACGTAACTGGGTTTGGCCAATTCCACAGTACGCTTACAATGTTTGTAGATAACAGAAGAGCAACTGATGTCACCTACCAGGACTTGTCCAAAGCATTTGACACTGTTACATGCAACATCTTTGTCTCTAAAATGGAGAGAGAGGTATGGATTTGGCAGATGGACAACTTGGTAGATAAGGAATTGGCTGGATGATCACACTCAAAGAGTTGTGGTCTATGGCTTGATATCCAAGTGAAGACCAGTGATGTCAGATGTTCCTCGAGGGTCAGCACTGGGACTGGAGCTGCTTAAGGTCTCTGTTGATGACATGGACAGTGGGGTTGAGTGCACACTCATCCAGTCTGATGAAAACTCCAAGCTGTGTGGTGCATTCAAAACATCACAGTGAAGGGATGCTGTCCAGAGGGATGCAGTCAAGTCTGAGAGGTGATTCTGTGTGAAGCTCACGAATCATACAGTGGTAAGGGTTGCAAGAGTTATCTAGTCCTGACTCCCCTGCTATGAACAGGGACACCTCCTACTAGGCCAGGTTGCTCCAGGCCTTATGCAACTTGGCCTTGAACACTACCAGTGTTGAGGCATCCACAGCCTCCCTGGGCAACCTGTTACAGTACCTCACCACCCTCACAGTAAAGAATTTCTTCCTAATAGCTAACCTAAATATCCCCTCTTTCAATCGGTACCCATTCCCTCTTGTCCTATCACTACAGTTTCTGATGAAGAGTCACTCTCCATCTTCCCTGTAGACTCCCTGCAGATACTGAAAGGTTGCTGTGAGGTCTCCACACAAACTTCTCTTCTCTAGGCTGAACAGCATCATCTTTCTCAACCTGTCTTCTTAGGGAAGGTGCTCCAGTCCTCTTAACTTCATGGCCCTCCTCTGGACTTATTCCAACAGTTTCATATTCTTCTTCTATAGGACACACCAGAACTGGATGTATTAATCCAAGTGGGATCTCACAAGAGTAGAGTCAAGAGGGAAAATCACCTTCCTTGACCTGCTGGCCACGGTCCTTTTGATGCAACCCAGGACATGATTGGATTTCTGGACAGCGAGCACAGATTGCCAGTTCATGTTGAGTTTTTCATTAACCATTATCGCCAAGTCTTTCTTGGCAAGGCTGCTTTCAATCACTTCTCCACCCAACCTGTAGGCTGAACTTTGCAGTTCACTTCACTGAACTTCATGAGATCTGCACAGACCTACCTCTCACACATGTCAAGATCCCTCTGGATGGCATCCCTTCCCTCCAGTATGCTGACAGCAACACACAACTTGATGTTGTCAGAGATCAAGTACTTTTGCTGAGGGTGCACTCAATCCCACTGTCCATGCTGCCAACAAAGATGTTGAAGAGTGTCAGACCCAGTACCAACCCCCCAAGGGACACCACTCATCACTGATCTCCACGTGGACAATGAGCCATTGACCACAACTCTTTGTGTGGATAATGAAAGATCCTGCAGCTGCGTTGGGGCAATCCCAAGCATAAACAAAAGCTGCAAAGAAAATGGACTGAGAGTAGTAAGGCTTTATCAAACACATTTGCTACAAAATGCAACCATTTCAGGCTCTTCTTGATGAAAATGGACAAGTTTCAGCTGGAAAACAAAAAAAAACAAACAAAAAAACCCCCAACCTTGTAAATTTGAAAAGTGTCTTTTTTTTTAATTTGTTTTTGTTTCAAGACAATATTTCATGACCAAAATTACTTGAATTGCAGTAAAATCCATAATTTTGTATCTCAGTTGTCTTTTGTACAATTTGAAGTTAGAAGTAATTTCCATATATTTTTCTTAATTGGACCAGTAAATTAAAAAATATAGTCTTCAAAAAATTCTCTTGCACAAATCTTTTTTTTTTCCCTATAAATACATTGCATTAAAACAAAATTAGGCAAATTGATTGAACTGGGACTTACAATACACTTGGGTCTGCACTACTCATGGAATCATAGAATAGTTTGTATTGGAAGGTACATTAAAAATCATCTGGTTCACAATCCTCTGCCATGGGCAGGGATGCCACCAACTAGATCAGGTTGCTCAAAGCCCTATCCGACTTGGCCTTGAATGTTTCCAGGGATGGGGAATCTACAAATTTCTGAACAACCTGTGCCAGTGCCTCACCACCCTCACAGTAAAGAATTTCTTTCTAATATCTAATTTAAACCTACTCTCTTTCAGTTTATAGCTATAACCCTTTGTTCTACCACTACATGACCTTGTAAAATGTCCTTATTTAGTTCTCTTGTAGGTCCTCTCTAGAAAATTGTAAGTTCTACTGAGAACCTTCTCTTTCCTGGTTGAATAATCCCATCTCTCTCAGCTTGTCTTCATAGGAGAGGTGTTCCAGCCCTCTAACAATCTTTTTTGCCCTCCTCTGAACCTGCTTTTGTAGGCCGATGTCTTTCTTAAGCTGACGTCCCCAGAGCTGGATGCAGTACTCCAGGTGAGATCTCACAAGAGAAATGCAGACAGGGACAATCACTTCCCTTAGCCTGCTGAGCACAGTTCTAATGTAACAAGCATTGGATGATCAGTCATGAATACAGATTCCAGTCTTTCAGGTGTAAATGGCCACTGAACATGCCTCCCCCCTATCCAGAGAGGTCTGCAATATCTGATCCATAATTACCAGTAGCAAAATATACAGTGATTAATTTTTCACTATTTAATACATAAAAAGTTGTAAAATACTTAAATTAAATGTTTAAAAATCTGCTTTTAAAGATCCTATAGTTCTTCAACTCTATTTTCACATCTACTCAGATGCCTAAGATTGATTCTTGTGAAATTTTACCTGATGTTCACTACCCTTTTTAGGAATTTCACCACCGTGTTCCTTCCAGGATCCTGCTGCAGTACTTACATGGAACTTAGGAAGACCTTGTAATCTACTAAAGAGCCCAAGGTCAACTCAATGTCCTGGAAGATCTAAGGGACTATTTAGAGGTCAGACATCCTCTCAGCTGTTTCAACAATGAGACTAATCCTGGTAGAATTGCTAAGACAGAAAAGTAGTTAGAACAGAAAGAAAATGGGAATGAAAAGTCAAGCCAAGGTTTAATAGCTTTGTCACTAACTTTTCTGATAGATTTGAAACAGACATCTAAAACAACATTCATGGATAAATATTCATCTCTACTATTGGTGCTGTTGGGTAGATAGATTTAACTCTTTGGTGCTGGAGGAACACTAGGGCATGAACCACTATAATGGGAGAAGATGAGCAGGTCTGAATTGAAAGGTAGACATCTTATGACAAATTTGGCTTAACCTTGGAGTGAAATTGCCACATTACAAATAAATGAAGATATATGATGTTCCCTTGTTGCCTGTGAGTCAAATTCTAACAAAATAATAATAAATAATTCTAGTAGAGGATACTAACATATATTCATCAATCAACTCACTGACTAGGAATAGAAACCCGCAGTACAGTGGGACTGAAACAGTGGAATTAAATCTCAGAAATAGTAGAAAATTTCAGGAGGACTTGAGACTAATCTGCATAATAAGTAGATATTTAATGAGATTTATGTAATCATAACTTCAAAGTAATTTAAGAACATAAATTCCCATTGATTTAGTCACCATCTAAGAATGTAAATATCTTTAACAACTGTGTAATAGGCATATGCATTTATTTTTTGATTACCAAAAAGATTTAAAGTTCCTCAGAAAATATTTCTAAAAGCACGTATTAATTTGGTTTACCCAAATTTAATTGTTCAAGCCTCTAAATTTATTTTATTTCCTGTATTTTTTCCCCTTATGAATAAAAGACAGTTTTGCAAATCAGACAATGTACGATAGTTTAAGTTTTAGTTACTGGATGATGTGTGTAAGCACCTACCTTCTTGTCTCATGCACACTATTATATGATTTTTTCATCCTCATTGAAAATGACTCTAAATGCCATCTTGTCTGACTTCCGTATGTAATATGCATGGCATTATGCATAATAGAAGAAACAAAAAAAATCATAGAATTCTTATTTTGATAAGCCAAGATATTTTAAAAAGAGAAGAAAACCAAAACAGGAGTTACAATTTTTGTTTATAAGAGCAAAAATCCACATTGTGACCATATTAGATTAAAATGCATCTAGAGATAAGAAGAATTGAAGTGCTGACATTTAGGACTGTGAAGTTAACTATTGTAAGAAACATGAAATTCCCGAAAAGAAAGGACAAGAAATATTTTATGCATATGAGAAAGACCTTTTAACAGGACCTGAAACATGAATTATTAGGAATTTCTATTAATGTGCCATTGACTATTTTGGAAGGATGTGTACTCCTGGATGTATGATATGTATTCATAGATTTCTGAGAAATATTTAAAAACAGAGGCTTTTAGTGACAAGATTTTTAAAAAATGAGCTCTTTTGTATGAACAAGTACAAGCTGATGATTTTATTAATAATTTTGATGTAACTATCAACTTAAGAAAACTTCTGACATCTGTTAAAGTATCCTGACATTTTACATCAAAGTACATTTGAGAAATAGGGAAAGAAGTAGAATGATATTTAAAACAAATGGTTTGAAAACAATTACCTACTTGTTACACGATGTGATACCTCAATGATTACTTTCATAAAACCGTTCTTAATTTAGAAAAAAACACTGAAAGTTTGGAAATATTTATAGAAATATAGTCAAATCAATATCAAAATTCATTTAAAAAGTTAAGTGGAGAAAAAATTAATAGAAAAGAGGAAAGGCATATGGTACAGGAATGAATACAATTGAAGTACAAAGTTCAGTAAAGCATGTTGATTTGGAAATGTGAAATAGTATTTATGGGATGGTTTCATTGAAGTTCACATCCCACTGAACTCTTTTTAGCATAATCCAATAGAAAGAAGAAGGGAAGTATTTCCTTACATATATTTTATTAACAATTTATTCATTTGACAAAAAATATTATACAAATTATGCTATATTTCTCAGCTCTTTCCCACAAGCTTTAGCCCTTCTCTTGCATGAAGTCAGTAACTAATGGCTGCAGATCTGAAAGAAGAGGACTGTTCTTTAGCCATAAAATTTTGAAATTTTCTTATTCAATGTTGTGACAGTTCAGGATATGGCTTTTGTCAAAAAGAACTAAAAAGAAAAAATCAACAGAGAATAGATGTATGAGAATTGACAATTTTATTTAAAAAAATTTATCTGAGTATTTAGAATTTTTTTTTTTTTTGGTAAAGAAAGGTAATCAATGTTATACCTGGGAAGTGTGGCTTCTATCATTAATAGAAGTGAATCTTCAACATTGAACATGACTAACGACACCAGCATGAACTCAGAGTAAACTAGCTGGACCTTTGAAAAGACAGTACAGATTCTGCAACTCTGCCTTTTTAAGGTATTCATCTCACAGTCACTTGACTTCTGAAGATTTGAGTCACTGACTCATAACATCCAGAGGGCTTAACACCACAGTCTGTTTCTTGGTGTATGTCATAAAGTCCATAGGAAAAGGTACATCTACTCTATTTTTGCTCTTCACAAAATGCTCCATTGATGCTTCACTGTCTAGAAAGTGTTTGACAGCTCTGACAGTGCTGGTGTCCTAAGATCAGGATCCAAACTATTCTTCTCCTGCGTATCTTTCTATATCATCTACTGTATCTTTATTCATATCAGAACTGTAAGGACGTTGTAAAGCAAAACTCTTGTTCTG
>VWZD01002810.1:15898-32114 GCA_013396695.1 Sakesphorus luctuosus | reverse complement strand
CAGGAATGTATTTGGGAAAAGTAGGTAATGGGTGAAATGTAATACTAAATCATCATTCATCTGATTTTTTCATATGTATTTAAGGTGAGCTGAAAATAGCAGGGTTTTGTTAATTTTTGGCATCACAGTAGAACTGTATGAAGCCACACTAAAAGAAATTTCTTTTTCCTTTTTAGTACACTTAAACAAAGGAAAAGAGCTGAGACACAAATAAAAACAGTCTGTAACAATAACACTATTATTTTGTGATCTCAAAAAGCTGTGTAGTGATGGTGTAATGTAAATACTGCATTATTTACTCAGTATCAGGTGCTTATATAGCACTTCTGATCCTTTTTAAGTGTTAGAGGACCCCATTCTAATTCATCATAGATTAGTATCTGATATTGAGATGGCAGCTGATGGGACTTAATCCACCTGTCAGTGTACATACAACTTGCACTGATGTACCTGACTGCAAAGAGGATGGGGACCTTAGGAGGTGACCACATTCTAAGAATTTATTCTATGCCCAGTAGGAATTTAGATTGCAGAGAATTTTGAATTGATTTAACAAAGAATTTTTAATACAATTTTTATCTTTTGCATTATTAAAATACATAAAATATTTTAATGCCAGAAAAACTGTTAAATACTTTAATTTTATTTTTCTTTGCTTTTAAATTCAATATTCTTTTTCCCTATACGTCATCTTACGTATAGACAGTTTATTCTTCAATTATGCTGTAGAACAGCTGTTTGCTTTAAGGTGTGCATTAGTACAACTTTCAGAGTGGTTTGCCAGGGCATTAGAGAAGCTGATGGTTCTCTATGTTTTTTTCAAGAGATTATATGATGGTTTCAAATTCTGCTTTCTCATACCAATATTTTAAGGAATGTCAACAGAATGTGGGTGACACTATTCTTCCACATGTCAGTTGAGAGGAATGGTGCCATACCAGCACAATAACTGTCTGAAACTACGTTATGGGACTTCTCTGTATTACCACAGTTGAGGTTTCATGCCTCACAGAACATGTATTTCATACAAAATTTAGATTCAGTAGATGTTGTACTTGAAAATGTTTGTTTTCTAAAAGCAAGGATACTCTTATTCTTGTCCTCCTAAAACATGTAGGTATTTGAAAACAATCAACCTATTTTTTCATAAACAGGCTTGAAAACAGTAAAAGCAGATACCAGCATGCAGACTCCTGTCAGCTTTGTCAAGAGGATCCTGATGTGGTATGGAATGAACTGGCCTTTTTCAAAAGGGAGCACAAAAAGCTGTTGATTGAAAAGTGAGTTTGCTTCTTAAATGGTGTCTACATGAAGAAAAATACTGGTTTGTTCTGAAGATAGTGCTTTGCAGGCCATATAAGTGGAATTACTTGCAAAATTTCAAGGCAAACACATCTATGAAAAGCAGAAAAGGAAAACATCAGCTCTTTTTTCTTTCTTAACACCCACTCCCCCCACCTCCTTGAATCAGTGACAAGTTACAAGTTTGCTAGCACTAACAGAAACTGTATTCCGTGATCTAGGGATTGTGTTAATTAATGTGGCTCTCATCTGTTGGAGGTGTCGCTCTTCATTAGCCTGTATTTTACACACTGCCGTGCTTCATTTTTGGAATGAGGTGGTGAGGGGATAACCTAGCCAGCCATCCTTGTTTGATCTCTGTGATACATACGCAATGCAGAATGCCTCCGCTCTCTTGGTTCCCTGCCCTGTCCTGCTAATCCCAGCTGAGCTCATTATGGTGTAGCCTTGCTGCTACTCCTGGAGCCAGAGCTGTCCAAGCTAATTACTGGTAGCAGCAGAGCTGCCTGTTAAGGGTCTGGTGTGGATCTGCTAACATGGTCCTTGGTAGTGACCTGCAAAAAGCACAAGGGAGTTGCTCTCTTTCTTGCTGCGCACAGCCTGTCCTTTGGGTTTAGTGCTGATCCCTTCACACAGCTCTTTCAGCTGTAGTAAGTGTAAAACTTGGTGAAGGAAACTCTTACTTTAGAAAACATACAGTTTTCTGCTTTGATCTCATAATTCATAGGCTATTATACTCAGCCAGGCAAAGTAAGAAAATGTCCTTTTATACTAGACAAAAGGAAGTTAGTATGGTATAATTAGCCCTTTGCTGCAACGCTTTCGGTTATTCATGTTGATTTTTTTGTTTTAACTTAAGAGTCAAGACATCCAGTAAGTTTTATTCAGACTTTGTTTTTGTCAGCATTAAAGAATATGTGTTTTCCCAATGGGTCACAATGTAAACCAATTTGGGGGCAATACCATAAAGGCTGCTATCACAGAATTTCAGCAGTAGCAAATTTTTTGTACTATGTAACTCCTTGTGTTGTTCGTAAGTTGCCTTAGTGTATTACAGACAATATTGCCAGTAGCTATGTTACATGGGTTGTTCTTGTATCTGCCACTTACAATTGTGTGCTTGTTCTTGTCACTTCATTGTCATCTTTGTTTACTGTTTTGAAACTATAACAGCAAATTATCACATGTAATTATTTTGTGGGTTTCCTTTTTGTGTTTTTATGTAAGAAAGAGCACTTTCTTGCTGTACATATAGTTGAAGTTGTAATTCTTCCATCACTAATGAACAGATTCACCACAGGCAATAGTAATTCAAGAGCAATAACTTTTTCACTCAAAGCCATGCAAGAGAGATTACTTGTGTATTGTACACACCCTTAAGGTTGGTACAGTTGCACTGTCTTTTTAGAGCTCCTGTGCACTCACATTCATGGGCACCACCCATATATCTTGTACATTGGAGATCAGTGGTCTTGACTAGATTGTGGTGAGGTGGCATGAGCAGACAGAATACAGAATTTATAAGACAAAATGAGATTGTAAAATTCTGCACAGTTCTTAGTAAGAAGCCAGTCCAGCATCATGTTCATTAAGGGGAACTCTTTGTGTGGGTTTAGGAGCTTTTTACTCCTTATGGGCAATGTCACTTATTGTTGGTTAAAGTAAGGAAAAAATGAATATGTAACTGCTGTGGGGTCTATATATGTATTTCACTAATATTGGTTGTTTTTAATTTGTTGAAGCAAGTCACTATTTCAAGATCTGAGCTCATTTTCTTAAGTCAATACTAAATTTAGTGTACTTTTTTTGTCTGTGGATAGGTATTCTTTTTTAAGGTCTGTGAATAAAGAATATGATCTGCTGAGTTGTACTAATTACTTATCTATAAAATTTTACAAACAGTGTAAATAAATCATGTTAACCCATAGGTTTTGTGGATGCACTTCCTTTGATAGACCCTACTGGTTGTTAGCTTAAGTTGATAGAGAACATTTATATGCCATATGAGTGTCTGTGTAGGCATTTCATTTTGGTTTAAGTAGTTTTAACTTTAAATGTGTTATTTTTGTCTCTGAGCAAGCCAAAGAGAAAATGTTAGGAAAATAGGATTGTTTCTTGTTGTTTGTTTATGTGCTTAACGTGTAAGAAAGATTTTCTCTCCCACACTCTGAGGGGTAGAGTGATGAGGTAAAATGTCTTTAATCTGCATATACATGGATCTGACAATTGATGGATAATAAATTCAGTATAGGGTAAAGACAAGGAAAGCCCATTGATGCTCCCAGGCACCAAAGTGGTTATTACCAATATTAGCATGCTGCAAACAGTCAGTTTGTAAGTTATGAATTCTGTTTTTAAATCAGGAAAAACTGAAATTGCTTGGGAAGTCACATGTTCTGGTGGTGCCTAATTCCAAATCCTGATGAAATTAGTGAAAAGACTTTGTGTCAGCCACTGCTTTCTTTCAGGTCCTTTCTTTTGTAATGTCTTCTTCTCATCATAGACAAGGATTGCTATGCCCTTCATGTAAGCTATTAAACACTATATATCTTTCAAAGTCGATACTAACACACAAAAGAATATAGGCTTTAAGACTTAAGTTTAAGTACCTGAAGTTTTCAAATTTTGTGAAGTTCAGAATGCCTAATGTCAGAGTTAATTTTTTGGAGAGTGTTGATGCAGAATGTGTGATGGTTTTTCTACTTTTTTTAATATTTTGATTAGTAATGAATAATATGTATATGTTGTATTGCTTTGAAATTAATAATGAAATATGTTTCAGAGTCGTGGGCTGCATACTCTCCCTGAATAATGTATAAATTTATGCCATCTGTGCAAATAGGAGATATTATTTCTGTATTGTTACAATCCCATACTATATTAGAAAAATATAATTAGTAAACTGTAATTATTCAGTGTTTGCTCAATGCTTTCTGCATATATTTTTCTTGAATTTTCCAGTATTCCTCCTGAACTCAATGAATCACAGAATGAATCAGGTTGTAAGGGACCACAGTGAGTCATCTGGTCCAATGTCCCTGCTCAAGCAAGGTCATCCTAGAGCACATGGCACATAATTGCATCCAGACGGTTCTTGAATATCCAGTGAGGGAGACTGCACAACCTCTCTGGGCAGTCTGATCCAGTGTACCCACACAGTAAAGAATTTCTTCCTCATATTCAGGTGGAACTTCCTGTACATCAGTTTCTGCCCATTGCCTCATGTTCTTTTGCTTGTCATCACCAAAAAGAGCCTGGCTCCATCCTTCTGGTACCCTCCCTTCAGATATTTGTATACACTGATGAGGTTCTCTTCTAAGTTCTCTCTTCTCCAGGCTGAACAAGCCCAACTCTCTCAGCCTTTCCTCATAAGAGAGATGCTCCGGTCCCTTAATATCTCTGGCCCTCTGCGGGATCTGCTCCATGTCTCTGTTGTACTGAGGAGCCCAGAACTGGACACAGCACTCCACATATGGCCTCAACAGGGCTGAGTAGAGGGGCAGGATCACCCACCTTGACCTGCTGGAAGTGATTTTCCTAATGCACCCCACGATACCATTGGCCTTCATGGCTGCAAGGACACACTGCTGGCTCGTGGACAGCCTGTGGTCCACCAAGTCCTTTTCCGCAGAGCTGCTTCCCATCAGGTTGACACCCTGCCTCTACTGATGCCTGGTGTTATTGTATCCCAGGTGCAGGACCCTGCACATGCCTTTGTTGAACAGTTTTTCTCTGCCCATCTTGACAACCTGTTGAGGTCCCTCTGAAGGTCTGCACGGCCCTCTGAGGTATTGGCCGCTCCTCCCAACTGTGTCATCAGCAAACTCCCTGAGGAGGCATCTGCATCTTCATCCAAGTCACTGATGGAAAAGTTAATAATGCTGGGCCCAGTACTGACCCTTGGGGGACACCACTAGCGGCAGGCCTCCAGTTAGACCCTGTGCCACTGACTATGACCCTCTGGGATCTATTGTTCAGCCAGTTCTCAATCCCCCTCACTATCCACTCATCCAGGCCACACTTCCTGAGCTTGCCTATGAGTATCTTCTGAGAGATAGTGTCAGAGGCCTTGCTGAACTTGAGGTAGTCAACATCCACTGCTCTCCCCTCATCCATCCAAGTAGTTGTTTCATTGTTGTAGGCAATCAGGTTGGTGAAGCATCGTTTCCCTTTGGTGAATCCATGCTGGCTACTCCTGATCACCTTCTTGTCTTGAAGACCAGGGTGACATTTGCTTTTTTCCAGTCCTCAGGCACCTCTCCTGATTGCCATGACCTTTCAAAGATGTCCATGAGTGGTGTCTGCCAACTCTCGGCACTCAGGGATACATCACACCAGAGCCAATGTACTTGTCGTATTTGCCCAGGTGTCCTATAACCCAGTTCTTTTTGAATATGGAAAGGAAGAGGATTTTTTTGCTATTCATGTGATTTACCTTTATAGTAAGTGCATTATGGAATAATTATTCTCTGGCTTTATAAAAATTATTTTTGCCTGACATGCTTATTAAGGCTACTCTCCCACTATTTAATCTTTCCCAAATAATATCAGATAATATTCCACTATGTTTATGATGTGGATTGAAAGCTTCATTTTTAATTTTATGAGTTACAAAATCTAATTTTTAAAATTCTCTATTATTAAAAAAAAAACAAAACAAAACCAAAAATAAAAAGGTCCAGAGTTTAAGTTCACCTAAGCTAAGAAAATAGTCTAAATTTTAAGACCCACAATGTCTTGAGAAATCCTGTAACAACTATCACCTAAACTCATGCCCAAACTGAAGACTTGGAAACAGAAAAAAGAAGTAAGTGAACTAAATTCCCTAAGTATTTTTTGAAGTGTTTATTAATCACAGAATCACAGAATATGCTGAATTGGAAGGGACCTGCAAGGATCACTGAGTCCAAATCTTGGCCCTTCACAGCACCACCCCCAAGAGTCACACCAGCTGCCTGAGACCATCATCCAAATACTTCTTGAACTCTGAGTCTTGGTGCTGTGACCACTTCCCTGGAGAGCCTGTTCAGTGCCCAACCACCTTCTGAGTGAAGAACATTTTTCTAAAAATCCAGCCTAACCCTCCCCTGACACAACTTTGGGCCATTCCTTCGAGTCCTGTCACTGATCACCACAGAGATCAGCACCTGCCCTTCCTCTTCCCCTAGACTACAATGAGGTCTTCCTTCCATCTCCTCTTCTCCAGGCTGAACACTCTACAAGTACCCTCAGCCACTGCTGATGTGGCTTCCCCTCAAGGGCCTTCACCATCTTTGTTGTACTCCTTTGGACATTCTCTTATGGCTTAATATCTTTTCTGTATTGCAGTGGCCAAAACTGCACACAATATTCAAGATAAGGCCACCCCAGTGCAGAGCAGAGCAGGACAATCCCCTCTCTCCATCAGCTGGTGATGCTGTGTCTGATGCCCTCCAGGACATGGTTGGCCCTCCTGGCTGCTGGGGCACTGCTGATTCATATTCAACTTGCCATCGACCAGGACTGTCCAGTCGCTTTCCAGCATCTCGTTCCCCAGTCTGTACAAACATCCAGGGTTGCTTGGCCATTAATGCTAATTGGCCAAGCAAAAACAATTCCACAGCTCTGCAAGGATGTCCCATTTTTGTATTTTCACATGGATCATTTTTCCAGTCAAGTATGCAATACCTGTGTTATGCCACAGTCATTTCTTGTTAGTATCATATTATTGAAGGCTACAGAGGCAAGTATTTATTGAAGTTCATATTCTGTGGTAAGAAAAACATGAAAATAAGCATATAGCTTTAGAGATAGAGACATTTTTATAAATATGCAACATAGGCATATATGTCTGTCTTTCTAGTGTGTTTCTCATGTTTTTAGACAGATAAATTAAGGTTTGTTTATGAAGCGCTGAGTGTAGTCTTACTTTCTGTAGAGTTGTCTTGACATACACATCCATACTAATTTTTTTTCAGTTTAGATAGAATCATCTTTGTTACTACATTACTTTGATTTTGCTGAAATTCAAGGTAAACCAATGTCTAGCATGCTGAATTGAATGGCTACTTGATTGCAAGCTAACTAGTTTAAACTACTTTGGCATTTCCATATTAAAATCTGATTTGCTGGAATACAGGGATATCCTGTTCCTTTGGCCTTTAGGTACAGACTTCAGAAAGGTATATATAACTGTGTATAAACTGTTGTGGAAGCTTTACAGTTTTGCATCTTTCATTCTGGATTGTTTGTAGGACATCTGTTAATATACATACCAGCAACACTGAATTATCTGACATAGTACATTCTTCAACAGTAGACATTATGACATAAGTCATCATTTTCACAGCTTACTGGAAATTTGTATGGTGTTGTCTTATGCAGCTATTGATAAGTAGTAAATGTTTATGAAAGTGAAAGAGAGAGCCACATCATTCAATGAACCTTTGGTAGTGATTCTTTTCTCTGAGTGTTTGTACTGCTGTGCATGTTATCCATGTAGGAATGTGCACGGGATCTTTAAAGCATATGGAGTCACTGCTCAATAGCATCCTTGCTCTGCTATAGCACCTATTTAATAAAGGTTTCCTATTAGTTATGCTTATTCAGGAAAACAAGACCTCTTGATTTCTGGTTTTCTTATTCCTATAGAGTCAACTGTTACATACCCTGTGTAGTGTCATGAACTAGTTGACAAGAGCCTAACTTGGTATCAGTAACAGCATGTGATGCCTCTTGCCTTTTCTAGTGGAGGAAAGCTAAATTAACTGTTCTGGAATTGTGGTAGTAATAAACACAAACCTAGGCTTTATTAGTCCATCTGCTGTATCTTTCCCACACGCACTCCGCCTTCTCGTTTTTTCTAGAGAACCTACTGAAATAATGCAGTTTCGATAACCTTGACCGTCTCTGGAAATAGGAAGTACTTGGTCATCAAAGACTTTTATTATTTAAACCTCCACTGTTGTGTGCAACATCCAAATACTTCAATGTGGTTTGTTTGTTTGGATATTTTTTGTTGGTGGTGGTTTGTTTTGTTTTGTTCCAGTGAATAGCTACATTATGTGCCAAATTACTTGGGAACAAAGTACACAAATTCACACTACATCAGTGTTAAAAAGTGTCACCTACAGCCTATAGCCCTTCTGATTTATATGTTAACTCTGTAAAGTAATCTTTCTTGTTTCCAGTTTTAGGAGTGCTGGGACATAGCAGACATCTTGCTGCAAAGTACTGAAATCCAGTAGGTCAGGGCCCTTGTTTACTTTTCTCTGCAGTTATTAATTCCATAGTACAAAGGCATATATAGTTAAAATGATGGTGTGTCTGTTTAGGTTTTGGATGGATAAAAAGATTGCTATATCTAAAATGCTGCCTTTCATTCTACTGAAACTTATTACAGCCTCAACTCTGCAGTTGGTGTCATGACTCTTCAGGGTTGTGACAAAGGTGCATGCTCACTGACTGAACTGAACACTGTTCGGTGGAAATGACAGGCTTGAGTGAGGCAAAGTGCAAGAGTGCACTGTAAGTACTGTAAAATATGAGACACCAGCAGCATTGGATGTACTACAGGGTGTAGTTTTTAAAACACCTTTTTAAGGGACCAAAGTCAGCTGTAAATGCCACATGCAGTATTGAGGAGCTTTTGCATAATGAACCTATGTTGGGGCACATTGGGTGTCACCATTTGTTGGGGTTGCCCTTATCCCGAGTAAGGGGGCAGAGTGAATGATGGTCTGAGGAGCTCAGGCACAGCAGGCATCAGAAGGCTTGATCAGAAAGCTTACAAGAGTTTAGTCAAGACAGTATTATCTAGGAGAGTTTCAGCTAAGAGAGTTTCTAAGAGAGTTTCACAGTTAGTTTCCTCATAGCTCATAGATCTATTCTCAGTAACATCCACACCTTTTATATCCTCTCACATCCAGCATGTCATGACACTATTGGCTAGCCCATTCATCTCACATTCACCAAAGCATCTCATTGGTTACAGGACCCACACACACACACACTACAGGTAGCTCTCTTCTCTCTAAGGGCGAACACTAAACTGCTTTCCTTAAGGGGTGCACTCACTGTCACCCCTACAAACATACATGGCCTTTTTTGTGAAGAGAATTACTTTCATTTTCTATCAAGCTTCCTGTTATATTTTCACAAGGCACTGCGTCAGCTAACTGTTTTCCAGTGACAGTGATCTGTAAAAGATGATGAGATTAATGGTTTCCAATTGTAAAGCTTATCTCTAGAATATTTCTTACCAGTGTCAATGAGATTTTGTAATTTCCCGCATCCTAGTTAACAGACAAGTATGGAGGCTTAGTGTGTTTTCTGAAGTAATGTGCATTGGTCATTTTTTTTTGTTCTTCCATGTTTAATCTGACTTTTCTTGTCTGCAGATATTCGTACTTCAGTGCCTGCTCATACACAATGGGATTGTGTAGTTTAGCATATAGTCATGCTGCTAAACTTGTTTTCGTAATACAGAAATAGAGAAAGGCAGAATAGAGGTTGCATTAGTGATAAAATTTGGGCACTCTAGGGACAAGAATAGCAGAGACATGGTGAAGGAAGGATTCTGTGTGTTATCTTCCCTTTGTATTGCTTGCACAGAACTTACTGCCTGCCTTGCTGTTGGATCAGAGTGATTTCTGTAGGTTATCTGAGTGGTTTAGAAATGATTTCTTGTACTTTTGGTAAGCACACTGCCTGCAAAAGGGCTGTAGTTTTCTTATCTCTGTGGCCTAGAGAACAGGTCATCAGTATTTAGATAGACATGTCTGATATACCAGCCTACAGATAGGTATGTATGTATAAAAATAAAGAAATGTAAGAGTGTCTTGTTAAACTCTGCTGAATGTTTATAAAAAAAGCCTATAAATCTGCAGACTGTAACACCAAAGCACACCAAAGCTAGTGAAATTTCAGACTGCTATATTAAGAGAATAAGGAAGGAGTAATGAATATAAGTTTCTCTGCAACATCTTCTATGGAGTTCTTGGAAATTCTGCTAAAGGTAGCAGTGCTTGGTGCTTTCTGGCAAGATGAATTTAACATACAGTGCTCGTTTTCCACTTTCCTTTGCATAGTACTGATTTTTGAAGAAAAATCTCAAATTTTAATGTTTACATCTATTTCCATTTAGCTAATCCCATAGGGAACTTCAACAACTGAATTTGCAAAGATGTAGGGACATTTTCTTCAAAGAGTTTGAATATTATTTTACAACAAAAATTATTAAGCCTTGTTTATGGATTCTTGCCTTATTTCTTGGACTCTTTTCCCTAAAGTGTACCATATTGGAATTCTAGAAACTCAGATGTGGAGCTAAGTGGACCTTTATTATGATCTTTGTGATAAATTCATACAATGTAACATTTGTATTTTCTTTAAACAGTTCTGGGTCAGTCAGCTGGTGGTACAGTGAAACAAATTAAAGATTACTAAATGGTAGATAAAATTTTTGGCATAGTTTTCTACCATCTTTTTGCAAACTAAAGGTTATGCTGCATGTTGAAACTATCTTAGTCGCTGGTCACTAGTGTTTTGGTTTTAGAGTAATTACTAATTTAAAAAATATATATATATCTCTATCTCAAAACTCACTCTTGACAACTATGGCACTCTTCACTTTTTTGTTATGTGAACAGACATTGGACTGGTGGTGGGGGGAGGTGCTTTTATCCTTTTTTGCTCGTGAATGTGGGTTGTAAATCAGGGAGACTTCACTTACCACCAACAGATAGCTCTCACTGCAATTTTCATCCATCCTACAAGTGACTGAATTGGGAAACAAGAATGATGAAGACATATTTCTGGGAACTGAATGGATAAGTAAGATGGATAGCTCAAAGACTATGTAGTCAAAGACTTTGTTTCCTTGGTTAATTAAGACTATACATTTCTTAGTGTAAACTGTAAGTTTACAATACTCTTCCTGTAAAGGAATTACAGTAAATCATTCTGAATCGTTTGAATGATCACAAAAATAGGAGTAATGCTAGTACTTCTTACTTTACTCTTACTTTGACAGCATTATCCCCAGACATATGTAATGGTTTTTGCTCTCTCGCACAGTCTATATCAAACACCTGCTCCTAGGCTGTCTCTCACCTCCCAAGGCTGTCGGTTGACACATAAATATACAGGCCCATGAAAAGAGCATAGCTGGTACTGCAGGCAAATATAGTTGAAATGTAATGCTGTAGGAACAAAGTGAAGAATTTCTGTCAGAGTAGTATTTCATGTGTAAAAGTTGGCTAAAGTTTCTGTCTAGCTTGGTTCTCCTGACTCTAAGCAAGTTTGGGGTAGTAGAAAATTAATATGAATATTTGCATTATGATATATCAGACCTAATTTATGAAAGCCTTTTCCTATATTTTCTGTATGGGCATTTTACAAAAGTACGTGTAATGTGCATGTGTGTTCTACTTTGGTTTTACAGAACAGAATTTTTACCCCTTGAAGACTCAAGAACAGAAAGTGCAATTCAGCTTTGCTTACCTAGAAGATGTTTCTATGTTGTTGTGCTGTCTTTCCTCTCAAGCAGTTTTTTCTCTGAGAGGAAGGAAACAAAGCTGCTTCTGCTGTCCCATTTTCCTTGCAAGGATTATTAGGCATTTATCTTAAGCTTTGGATAAGAAAAAATTCTCTGACACTACTTTGACCCAGTGCCTTTAAAACTTACTTCTTTTAGTTACTGTAATTAGCAGTGCTACTGTCCCTTTATAAGGACACTGTTAAGAAGCATGCAAAGTTTGCTTAGCAGTCTTTTTCTGTCTGATTTTTTCTTAATTTTGCTTTTCAGCCTTTAACAGTCTTCTATGACTCTGGAGGAAAACATTTGAAAAGACAATAGTTAACCCCTTGGACTCAGATTCCCTGACTGCAGCAACTTCTGGACTAGCCCCCTGATATCTGTCCACACCAGAAACAATATGCATTAGGAGATTATGATTGGTTATTCTTGTTTCTCCAAAGAGTCATCCTGCTGCAGTCTCTACAACATATAATCCTTGGGAAAGAGTCGGTTTCCTCAGTGGGTTATTCCATCTTATGTATTCAGCTCTAGTAGAAATTAGATTCTCTGCATGGTTTTATTTTCCAGATAAAACTCCCTGGGACAAGTGGAAAAAAGTCTTATTGTTTGTTTGGATGTTTATTTTAGACTGCCATGAGCCTGCTCTCTTAATTCCTTTTATCTATATGCCAGGGAATGTAGGAGTCTCCTGCTTGCCTTACCTGTAAACGCTGAAAGCTGCTGATGAGCAATGGCTGACTTAAGGGATGCGTATTACTCAGGAGGCAGTGGTTTTGTAGAGGACTAACTAGAGTCTTCTGGCAATGGGTTAACCCAGGGTCAGCAAATCTGGAGGGAAGGAGCCCTTTAAAGTCCTAAGTGCAGAGAGAAAGTTTATGCTGTAGTTCAGGCTGTCTTCCTAAATTACCTTTTCTTTAATGCATTGAGACCCAAGTACACATGTGTATATGTATCTTAGATTTGGAGCTATGTGAGAGCTCATGATAATTATCTTTAGAATCGCTGACAATTAAAAATGGCGAGTACTAGGATATTTTGTTCTAGCAAGAAAGTCTATTTTGCAAAAGCCCTACTTTTACACAGATGGTAGGAGCATTTCTCCTGTTCTAGTAACTTGATAAGTAAGCAACTATTACAAAGATTTCTTGCTGATGCCTAGCGATAATCTAAAAGAAATCAGAAGTAATTCCTTTGGCATAATGGATTCTATAGCACACTTTTTAATATACTACCTCTTCCTGTATTTCAAATGGCTGAGTATTAAAAAATCACAAAGTAAATGAAGAGTAATCAAAAGTATTATATTGCAAAAAATAGAGTTCAGAATATTTTATGGTACTGGAAACAGCAGATGCTGTTGTGCTGCTGATGTGGATCAACATCAGTGCCTTAAAAATATATGCAACAGCACCATACACTATGATCGGGATAGATTTGATCTCTCTTGATTTCTTAATATCCTTGTTTTAACATTATCGAGTGAGACTGTGGCAATCATGATTGGATAAAAATGAAGTGTTGGTACAAAAAACAGAATGTTGCACTCTTTCCTGTTCCTGATGGTGCATTTTGTAAATGTGTTACAAGTAAAAAGAATTATTTTTTCATTACGTTATTCGTAGTAAACAACCTTGAGGTTGTTTTCAGGTTTTAAAAATAAAATACATGATTCTAGTTCTGGCATGCCATATTAGAAGTTCTGACATTCTTTTAGGAGGTACCAATAAATTCCTGCTAATTTAGGATGCTGATTCCTGTTAATTCAAGGACTCAATGGCTCCTCCTTGGAGTTGGAAGTTATTCTTTGACCATCTAATCTAGAGCATCTAAGACTGCTGTTGCCCTGGACTGTTTCTTGTCAACAGAGTAATCTTTAAAAGTACTTTGGAGTAGATTATATTGTCAGAGAAGGTCAGCTTTTTTTGGAATGAGATCAGAAAATATTTATTGTTGAGAAAGACCCACTGAAGACATACAGTAAAATCTACCAGATACAGTTACAAGCAATATAAGCTTTTTATGCACAAGACTCAAGACCATTACACAGTTTCAGGTCTGCATAGAGCTGAAAAACAATATACTAATTTCTAGACTTTGTATTGCTTTAAGTCACTTTTCTCCCAACTCATGGGATATCATTTAAACTTAGTAAAGCCACTAGAAAAGACTACATTTGAGTATAAATAAGAGCAAGGCATTTTTTCTGGATGGAGTTGTAAATTCTGGATTTTGTTTCAGTCTGCTAGCTTTTATTGCTCTTTCAGCCATATTGCAAATCCAGTATTTCTTATTTTTGCCTCTGTTTTTTAATAGCAGAAAAGTCTGTGTGGGAGCTAAATAGTTATTTTAAAGTCTATTTTCAGTTCATCTGATAGACAGATATAGGATTTAGTGTGTTCTTAAAATTAGAAATACCAATCATATATGTCACTCAATTACGTAACCTTCATTATCAGCAAATCTGGTAGGTTGTTACTGTAAATTTTCAGGGTACATTTTTCAGTTATACAATCTTTTTTAGGACTCTCTAAACCTTGACTATAAACTAACCAGGACTGTAAAAACTCCCACTGTGTCATCAGAAAAGAGTTGTTTGCTATGTTTTGAAAATGCTTTATACCTCACTTTGTTAGCATTACCATTGCAGGTACGAGCTTAGATTTTGAGTTTGAAGAAACTTTATAAAGTTTAACTGAGTGGTTACTTATTTTCTTTTGTTCTGAATTGCTGGTATGTATTTCTAGTAATGAATCTCCTTTGCCTAAGGTTATTTACGTGTACAGCTGGGAGATGTTTTATGCAAATTTTCAGAGAAAATTCTGAACAGTTTTTGTATTGTTTTTAGAACACATTCAAATTTAGTTATGTTTTATTTTTATTCCTTTCCATAAATTTATTAATGGATAAGAGCTTATTTACAGAAGTCGCGAATTTCAACATCCTTCAAAGTTTCACCTACTCCCCTTAACTATATAAAAGATTATGTAAGTTTTCAGAGTACTTCCCAGTGTTTGATAAACACTTGCACAAAGGTTGTGCCTATTATCTCTCTATTGTTTTAAATTATAGCCTAGGAACTTCCCTTTTAAAAAATTAATTTAAATAATAGGATGAATCATCATCATGGCAAGGCTTCGCAAACCAAGTTTTGGGAAGGGCTCTCCCCACATGGGTGTGCCCTTCCAGCCTGCACAGTGGATGTTTTAGGTGAGGCACAATGTGTGCAGAACTGGCCCCACCCTTTAACTCCTGAGGTCCATCTGCCACGGCTGAGCAAGCTTGGACAGTGACAGTGAAGTCCTCAGGACTAGAACCTCCAGCCCCCGGTATTGCCAGGAGGTCTCCCATCCAAGTACTACCCAGGGCTGACCCTGCTGAGCTTCCGAGATCTGACAGGATTGGATATCAGGGTGGCATTTAACTGCCGATAGGATGAATAACCAGCAGAAATGTGACAGAGACAGTAAAATGCAGTAGTAGCCTTTGACTTGTCAAGAGACAAGGTGTCATTGTGTGAATTTGTCATGAGACCAATTTATACTTGCACTTAAGTTGCTTTGTCTTTTCTCTTGACCTGCATATTTTCATTGTATTCAGATCACATAATTTCTTCTTGAGTTATAGTTCAATGGTTTATTTCCTTTGAGTCTATAGAGCAAGCCCTCTTTCAAAAAAAAAGTGGTTTTTTCTAGTGTGATAACCACAAATTTTCTTTTGAGTTCTAGATTGCTGTGTGTATTTCAGTTTTGAACCTTAAACTTTTCTTGATGTCGTGTGTGGTCTGCTTTGCAGCACGTGGGTACTTACACGCAGCAGATTCTTCCTTTCCTTCAGATTCTAGATCTTCGTTTCTTCCAAAATGCTTAGGAGATTGAGGGGTTTTAGTAGTTTAATAGACATCATACTCAAATTGTGTTTATGAAATGCTGACAGAAATAACGTGCAAACTTAAATACAACCACATGACAGTAGATTTTCCAAAATTCAATTTTAAAAATATGTAAAACTTGTTTACCTGAAAAAATGCTGATTTAAAAATTTCATATTTTATTTCCTTCCTCAAACAGAAAGATACATAGCATGAAAAAGAGAACTAGAAGGCACTCTGCTTGTCAACTGATATATTGTCATTAGGAAGCTTGTGAAAGAGTGAGGTGAAAGTGTCCTCCATGATTGATGTTACTGTTTTCCAAAGCAGACAGTTGACTTTTTCCAAATTTTCATAGGTTTATACTCCTCCCGTGGTTCCTTAATACACTCATTGCTGAATTTCCCTACTGGGAAAAAGAGTTGTGCTCAAATATTTGTGCCACTTAATAAGATGAAACAGGAAAGATACTTAACCTAATCTACAACATAAACTTATAATTTCTTCCATTTTGTTTAGCAGCTATT
>VWZD01002810.1:3289-15831 GCA_013396695.1 Sakesphorus luctuosus | reverse complement strand
AGTTTATACTTTTATTTTTTATTTTTTTAAATTGAGCTTGTAATTGTAAAATGTGAAATCCATGGAAAGTCCTTAAAGAAAAAAAACTGTGGAAACACAGTTAGATGCAGATTAACATAAGGTGTTTCTAGCCTAGTCTTGAAACATCTTCACTTCCCAATATTTCTACTGTCAAAAGATTTAGGAGGCAAGTACTAATATTCAAAGATTTGTGTTCAAGTTCAATGCCTTAAGTCTCCCAAGCAGCTTAGGAACACTTTACACAGAAACTACCTTTTCACTGTTGAAATATGTTAAAAGATTCCATCTCTCAGCCTCAGTTTGTGTCTTGGATGGTTTCAGATGAAATAAACATGGTGCCCTTTGCTCAGCATGTGCTAAATCAAGTGCAGCTATTTCAGTTCACAGAGAAATCCCCTTTCAGTTAGGATCAAAACCTGGGGCGTTTCTTCTTTCTGTTGTTTGATGTGTTAATTGAAACTGAACAATGCAAAAACTGATGCATAAGGCCAGTGAGCATATGTTTAAGATAATTACAGCAAATATTAGCCTAATCTGCTAAAATAACTTTGGAAGCTCTTGTTCATGATACCTGAAATTTGACACTGCTGTTCTGACTTGATAGTTCCAGTAGGTTAGTATTCTTTACCGCACACACAGTTTATTTTTAATCCTATGAGTTGTAGGATTGCAGGGGCAATCCTTCTTTCACCCTCAGTAAATGAGGGAAGCGTCTCAAGTCAGAATCTGTGCAACTGACTCACAGGTCTCTTTAAGTACCTGCTTCAAAAAAGTGTTGTATGTGAATCTTTTAAAAGACTAGTGGAGTACACATAGTCTGTTAAAGGCAATCCTGCTTTTGGTTGAAAAAGCACACTGAGATGTTTATCTTCAGACTCACTTGTATTATTTTCTGTAGAGTGAGGAGAGCTTCATAAAAATAAAAAAATTCTTACCTATTAAGTTGGGACATAAATGTGAGACAGTGAGGGAGATAATGGAGTAAATGAAAGGCTGGAATGCAAGTATTTCCCCCCACACTGGCTTTTTGCAACTAGTTCTTTCAGGTTGAGTCATTTCTGTCAGTGTTGCATTATACTTCAGCAGTTTTCTGTGACTTCTTCAGTTACCGTGAATTCTGCGGAGTTCTTTCTTGCTCCTTAGAAAGGTCGTACTTGAACCTTTTTTTGATGCTTCTTCCAACTGATCATGTTTTCTTGTTTTTGGGTAAAGTAGCAATTATACAGTCTCTGCAAAGAGCTGTATAAGAAAGACCACACTACATCCTTTCTTCATTGAGCTGCAGTCTTGTAACAAAAAATGTAGTCTACAGTACTTTCTTGGTTAATTTTAGAGAACTGAACTAGATGTCTGTTTCTTGTTACAATGCATATGAATACAGGTGGGGGGGTTTTTTGTTTGGTTTGGTTTGGTTTTTTTACAAGTTCTAGCTAGAGTAGTTTAAAGGTTTTGTTTTAGCACGTTGTTTTTTGGGGGAAAAAAAAAGCTTGAGTAGAAATCAGTATAGGATCTGTTTTCAAATGAGTTAAATACTTAGAAATTTGCACAAGTGCAAATGTTTTGACCATGAGTGCTAATACTTGCATTCAGAACTTAAAAAGTTAGTGAACAGAAGATTTCCAGGATTCAGATATTAGAAATAATAAAAGAAACCAAGAAACCAACTAACTAACTAACTAATTAGGATAGGCTATCATAGGATAGGATGGCAGTAATTGGTTCAAAAGTGAAGGCTATACCCATGTTAGCTTCCCAAGACTGAAAAAAAAAATTAAACTCAGGATTCGGGTAGCAGTCCTGTCAGTGGAATGCAATTTATTTAGTTTGTTTTAGTGTGACAGAGTATGATTTTCTACATACAAGACTTTTTATATGTGCAGCTCCTGTGAAATCACTAGGAGGAATCTAGTCTCTTAGATGAGACCATGAATATGAGACCTGCTGTCTAGCTGATGTGGTGATGTCCTCTTGCACCAAGAGTGGTCCTGCAGTAGAGGAGCGCTTTTAAGGAAAGGCAGAAGTGGGTATTGGTGTTGGGAGGGTTTCTTTCACCCTGTCATCTTAAATCATGTGCCCAACCCATGACCCTTGTGGTACTCCAATGCTAGACTTACCTATTTACATCAGTGTCTTTCTTGGAGGAGCCAAAAAACAAGACACAGGTATATATGCAGTTTCAGAAGAGCTGAACAGAATCAGTTCTTTAAATTGACTGACTCTTGCCTATACAGCCAGCATGTTGTTAGCCATCACCACAAAGACGTGTTTCTCCTTAGGATCCCATTTTTTCTGCAAAGCTGCTCTCTAGCCCATGGGTCTTCTAGCATGTGTTGTTGCAAGTGACTATTCTAACAGGACTTCACCTTAAGTGAACTTCGTTACATTCCCCTCAGCCCATTCTTTCCCTTCTTACGAAGTCTCTGTGAGCAGCAGTCCAGCCATCTAGTGAGCTTCCCTCAATTTTATATAATTTGTGAACTTGCAGTGAGGCACTCTAACACATCTTTGAGGTTGTTATTTAAGACAGTAAACAGTTCTGACTCTGTTATGGATCCCTGAGGAAGGCTTATAAATGCTAGCTGCCAGTTGTACTCCACATGACAGATCATCACCCCTTCAGCTTCACAGTCCAGCCAATTTTACAGTCACCTTACCTCATTTTCAATTCAGATCTCAGCTCTTAGGCAATAAGAGGATGGGAAACCATCTCAAATACCTTTCTAAATTGAAGGTATACACCCTTGACTGCTCTACATTTATTCTTACAGCCAGTCATCTCTTACAGAAGCAGTGAGGTTCATAAAGCAAGACTTTTCCTTGGTAAATATATGCTAGCTGTTTTCAATCACTTTGTCCATTAGGTGACTGGACATAATTTCCAAGATGATTTGCTCTATAAGTTCACTACAAAAAAAAGGATGGCCTGTATGGGGTTTATGTGATTTTTTTGTTGTTGTTTTAATTAATTTAAATTATATCAGAAGAGAGTGAACCACAACAACTGGACTGGAGATACTCACTTTCCAGAAGGGGAACCACATAAAAATTAAGCAACTAATCAAAATTCTTCAACCCCTCCAACATCAGAATGAGCAGTACAGAAACCTATAAACAGCTGGAGACTGTTAAAAAAAGATATTGTAGCTGAAACCCACCTTTAATATGTGCTACAATTTAAAAAATGAAATTGAAATAGCAGAATCACAGAATATGCTGACCTGGAAGGGACCCAAGAGAGTCTGTGAGTTCAACTCCTAGCCCTGCACAGGTCAGTCCCAAGAGTCATACCATGTGCCTGAGAGTATCACCCAAACACTTGAGCTCTGTCAGGCTTGGTGTGTTCCCACTTCCCAGTGCCCAACCACCCTCTGGGTGAAGAACCTTTCTCTAACATCCAAACTAAACCTCCCCTGACACAACTTCAGTCCATTCCCACGAGTCCTGCCATTGGTCACCACAGAGAAGAGATCAGTGTCTACCCTTCCTCTTCCCCTCTCAAGGAAGTTGTAACTGAAATGAGATCTATCCTCAGCCTCCTTTTCTCCAGGCTGAACACACCATATGCCCTCAGCCACTCCTCATACAGCTTCCCCTCAAGGCCCTTCACCATCTTTGTTGCCCTCCTTTGGGTGCTCTCTAAGAGCTTAATATCTTTCTTATGTTGCAGTACCCAAAACTGCTCACAATATTCAAAATGAGGCCACCCCAGTGCAGAGCAGAGCGGGACAATCCCCTCCCTCAATCAGCTGGTGATGCTGTGCCTGATGCCCCCCCAGGACACGGTTGGCCCTCCTGGCTGCCAGGGCACTACTGACTCACATTCAAATTGCCACTGAACAGGACCATAGGTCCCTTTCTGTGGCACTGCTTTCCAGTACCTTATTCCCCAGTCTGTACAAACATCCAGTGTTGCCCCATCTCAGGTGCAGAATCCAGCACTTCCCCTTGTTAAACTTCTTATGGTTGGTGATTGCCCACTCCTCTGATTTGTCCAGGTCTCCTTACAGGACCTCCTTGCCTTTGGGGGAGACAGCAGCACCTCCCAGTTTTATGTCATCTGCAGCCTTGCTCAGTATCCCTCCTAGTCCTGCATCCAAGTCATCTATGAAGCAGTTGAAGAGCACAGGGCCCAAGATGGAGCCCTGTGGAACCTCACTAGTGACAGGTCACCAGTCTGATGTCACCTCATTCACTGTTACCCTCTATGCTTGACCTGTGAGTCAATTGCTCACCAAAAGCATGATGTGTTTATCCAGCTGCGAGCTGGACATTTTGTCCAGAAGAATCTTGTGAAGGACAGTAAAAACAAAACAAAACAAAAGACAGGACTTTCCTCTCATGAAGCTGCACTGGCTGTGTCCAATGACTGCACTGTCTTTCAGGATTTTTGTAATAACTTCCAGAATAATCTTCTTCATAACTTTACCAGGCACTGAAGTGATACTGACAGGCCTGTGGTTGTCCTTCTTGAAAAGCATGGCAACATTCACCAGCTTCCAGTCAGCTGGAACCCCTCTGGGTTCCCAAAAATCATTGAGAGAGGCTTTGTGATGACATCAGCTGCTCTTTGAGGATTCTGGGATGAATCCCATCAGGCTCCCTAGATTTCTGGGGTCCAGCTCAAGTAGCAGATGCCACACAATTTCAGGGTTGACTGGGAAGTTGTTCATTCTCACAGTCATGATCTTCCATCTCAGGGCACTGAGACTGCCTTGGTCCATCATCCATGCTGAAGACATAGGCAAAGAGAGCATTAAACACCTCTGCCTTGTGTCTGTCCCTGTTTGCAAGGTGACCATCCTCATCCTGTAAGGGGCTGATGATACTTCTATAGTGCCTATTGCCATTAATATATTTGAAACAACTCTTTTTATTGTTCCCCACATTTCTGAGCAACTGCAACTCCAGCTGAGCTTTGGCTGCACAAATTTTTTTCCCTGCTTGCACAGATGCAAGTAGCATCTCTGAATTCTTCCCATGCCATTTGACCTTGCTGCCACTGGGTGCATACACCTTCCTTTTCTGCTTTATTTCCAAGAGAAGATCCCTCCTCAGCCAAGCTGGCCTTCTGCCTTGCCTGTTTGACTTCCAACTCTTGGGAATTGCCTGCTCCTGCACCCTTAGGAGATGATGTTTAAAGAGTGACCAGCATTGATAAAAACCCCCAAGCAACCCAAATAACTAATATAAATAACACCAAACCAACCCCTGCCACAAAATAGCTGTCTTAAATAGCTCTCTCTAGAGACACAGTTGGGACATTTTATTGCCCTTACAGAGAAAAGGTCAGCATTTAAAACTTAAACTTGCATTGCTGGAAAAAGTAGGACCAACAAAAAGTGGCAGGGTAAATTGAAGTGAGACATTGAGAAGCTTACACAAGGTTTTGAAGAGTGGTTTTCAAAGGTGCTTAAGCTGTCACAGTAAAATTTTGCTTAAATAAAGTGTAAAAGAAGACAGGAAATTTATAGGTTTGCTTCATGTTAACACTGTAAAATGATGCACTGGGTTTACAAGATCATAGAAGAACATTTTTTTGCTTGGTCAGTCTTTGCTACTACATGATCCTTAGGATCCCTTCAAACCCAGACTGTTCTATGATTGTATGATTCCCTGCTAATGACGCTTAGAACGTGCCAACAAGTCCTGAATTCTTTGTAACAGATAGATCAAAGATGTTAGAGCTTTTTGAAGCAATTAGGAGGTCAAATAGATTAGTTCTTAATATCTTGATGTTAATATTCTTCACTTGCTGAGGTGTGAAGAAACTGAAGTATGTTCACACCTGAGGGATGCGAAGAAACCGAAGTATGAAATTACTGAACTGTAATCTCATTGTTAACCACCACTTGTGCCAGCAGACTGGCAGGTTGCCACTGTAACTCCCATCTACAGAATGGGCGCCAGGGGAAGATGCAGACCAGTGAGCCCGACTGCTTCCATACTTAGGAAGATGGCAGGCAGTCTTTAGGAAATGGAGAGTGTGTGGGAGAAAGTAAAAAAACAAACCAATCAACCAGCCAAAAAAAACACTGGAGAGAGAGATCGCTAAGCACAGATCAGCAGTTTTGTTGGGGATGCACTGGTGTGGCTCTTGTAAAGGGAAATTCTGCTTTGTTATCGTGCTGGAATTGCAGAAGGGTGACAGTGTCTATGTGGTAACAGTAATCTGATCTGTGTTTTTCAATTGCCTTTGACAAGGCTCCACGGAAAAGGTTCTGAAGAAATTCCATTGCTGTGGGATTGGAGAAAAGATCCTTTCAGCAACAGGGAATGAGTTAAAGCAGAGGAAACAGAGTAGTGCTTACATGCCACTTCTAGGGTGGAAAATTGGAATCAGATTGCAGAAGCTATTAGGGTTGTGCTCTTTTTGAGTAACAGCTGCTTTTGCCTCTGCTGGACACAGGGTGCTGATGATGTATGGAGCTGGCTCTGGGCTAACCCAGTTGGGCATTTCTGACATTCAAGCAAGCCAGCCAGCCATTGACTTGGATGGGTTGGATCTTGTACTTCACATTGTAATTTCTTGTCGAGACTTGACTGAAATTTTTCTGGCTTAGATGTATTGTAACTTCATTTGGAGACTATTTCACAGACAAATGAATTTTTTTGGAAGCACTTCAGATATTTAGACTATAAATGTACCCTCTTACTTCATATAATTTAGTTACTTCTGCATGTGTTTCATCAGCCTAAAGAAAAGTCTTTATGAAGTTTACTCTTAAAAATCTTATACAATCACTATTGTATACTTGTCAATTAGTGCTTAGAGAGGCAATATATATGTTCATAAACATATGTTCATTCAAATAATGGTTTTGAAGTGGAAAGCTATCTTGTTTAGAAGATAGAGGTTCAAGAAGGAAGCATGTCACGTTAAATTCAGTCTTTAATTATTTAAACAATGTTTTTTCAAGGACATATTTTGCCATTCAGTGCGAAAAGTTAACATATTGTGAGGAGTTAGGACAATGTAGAGACAAAGGCCACTGTAGTCTATATAATAGAAATTGATGATGACTGAGTCTTGGAGGATGAAAAAAGAGCAAGGAAAGTCAGCCAATGAAGGCAGCTGAGTGATCCTGTAAAAACAGCTGGATTTTTGTGTGTCATGCAAAGCAACTTTGACTTTTCATATTTATAATTTTCTTTGTGATTCATGTTATACAGCTGAGTAAGAGGTGCGTATGATGTATAATGTGCTTTAACATACTGTGTATACAGAAAGACCTTTATTTTTTAAATCCTTTCCTTAAGTTAGCAGATATTTTGGCCAGATTTTTTTTATGCCTTATCTTAAAGGGCATGGTAGGGTAATTGTCTTGGGTTGAGCTGGCAAAATGCCAAGTGCCCAATACAGAGTCAGTCTCCCTCCCCTTCCCAGCTGAGAAAAGGGAGAAAGGAAAAAAACCCCTCAAACTAGATTTTAACTTAAACTAACTACATAGATATATTTATACAGAAAAGAGAAAATTGAAAGCAAACTACAATATAACACACACTTACACAAGTTACATACAACAACAGTTTTTTTACTTCCCACCATAAGCAGATTCCATCACTCTTGATCTATAAGCACCCCAAAAGACATTCAGCAAGAAACAGAAAGTATAACAACAAAATGTTCCTACTTCCCTGAAACTCAAACAAAATGCAAGTAGCGGCAGCAGCAGCAGGGCCCAGACAGCAAACCAGCAGCTGCGTCTTGCCTCTACTTTGGCCATGATGGAACTGAGTGAACACCTCCTCCTCCTGTATTCATATCTCAGGTTTGCGTTATCTGGTATGAAATATTTCTTTGGTTGCTTAAGTCAGGTGATACCTGTCTCTCCTAATCTACGTAGATTCTCTGAGCCTGCTAATTTGAGGCCTAGCTAAAACCACTACAACTTCCACCCCTTATTTCATACCAAATGATGTCAAACTCATATTCTCTATATATCTATTCTCTCACTTTAACAGTCTTACTTGTTTCCAGAGCTATCTTCCACCCCTCCATATTGTAGGCAATAGTGCATTAGGATGCGGTAGACGCTTCGGGCAGGAAATGCAGTTCACCATTTGGACACCAAAACCGANTCAGGTGATACCTGTCTCTCCTAATCTACGTAGATTCTCTGAGCCTGCTAATTTGAGGCCTAGCTAAAACCACTACAACTTCCACCCCTTATTTCATACCAAATGATGTCAAACTCATATTCTCTATATATCTATTCTCTCACTTTAACAGTCTTACTTGTTTCCAGAGCTATCTTCCACCCCTCCATATTGTAGGCAATAGTGCATTAGGATGCGGTAGACGCTTCGGGCAGGAAATGCAGTTCACCATTTGGACACCAAAACCGATTCAGCTCAGGTCTTCTTCACCTGATGGTTCATGCCCTGCAATACAGAACTTAAAATGCAAGTTATTTTGCCTTCTCAAGGCTAAATGTCCTTGAGGCACACACTGGGATCATCTCATCCCCTTCTCAGGGGTCACCATACCCTTTTCAGGGGTCTTCCTCCCCACACTGGGGTCTCCATACCCCACACTGGGGTCACTATCCCCTCCTCAGGGGCCTCTATCCCCACACTGGGGTCACTATTCCCTTTTCAGGGGTTTCACAATAGCAAGCACATATTTCACAATTGTGGATAACCTTAGAAATTATGTCCATGGTTAAATCCACCCCTCGGCCTTGTCCACCTACAGATGGCTCGAGGCATCATGGGCCCATCAAGCCAGGAACAACCTTCTCTTGTGCTAGTCCAGGTGTGATGTTCCTCATTAGCTCAGCTTTTGGGCACATGAGCATCCACATGACGAATTTCCAGAGATTCTACTCAAGTGGCAGTGTCCTGCCACACACCAACAGCCCATATGGGCCTCTCCATGCTTTCAATTAGTTTTCTTCTGTTGGTCCAGCTACCCCCAGAGGGGCGCTGGCTGTCATATACAAGTCAGTGCAGAGGTCNGTCCACCTACAGATGGCTCGAGGCATCATGGGCCCATCAAGCCAGGAACAACCTTCTCTTGTGCTAGTCCAGGTGTGATGTTCCTCATTAGCTCAGCTTTTGGGCACATGAGCATCCACATGACGAATTTCCAGAGATTCTACTCAAGTGGCAGTGTCCTGCCACACACCAACAGCCCATATGGGCCTCTCCATGCTTTCAATTAGTTTTCTTCTGTTGGTCCAGCTACCCCCAGAGGGGCGCTGGCTGTCATATACAAGTCAGTGCAGAGGTCAAGCCTTGGCCACCCCTCTGGTTCAGCAATGTCCAATAGACTTGGTTCTCCTCCTCCTCCTCCTGGCAGGAGGCAGGGCAACTTTATTGCTGTTCTTGACTCTTTTCTGGGATCTCTGCTTCAACATGTGGACAGCTTTTTACCAGCTTTCTTCCATTTTGATTTCCTTATCTGGACTTCAAGCATGGTAGATTCACTGGCTCACCTCCTGTTTTCCTTCTGATCACATAAGAAGGACCACAGTTCACCATGTGAACCACACTTGGGGTTTACTCTCTGTCGAGGTGGGCAGGAATGAAAGACAGGTCTCAGTATAAATGTCCTGTGAAACAGGTGCTGCTGTTCAGAATACAGTAGAAATAACTGTGAGAAAACTAACAGTCCAACTTTCACAACGGATCTAGAATAATGTGTATTTGTATAGAATATGTGTTTATATTTTAAGCAAAAGCTGCGAATTAAATTTCTGTGCTCTGTTCTGTGTGCTGTAGGATCCTTGGCTAAAAGAGATGGAGATTATATTGCTGAAATAGTGTGGAACTATATAGTTAGAGGTTGTGTCAGAAAACACAAATATAAACGAGCAGTTTAAATTAATGTCTTTCATTCCAGTATTTTCCAATTTGACTTTGAAACTTTGGCATTAGTATCCTGGCAATTTTATTTGTATGTAATTTTAATAAATTGAGAAAGAGTAATTCAGGTATTTTATTGCACTGGTTGATATTACAGAATAAACTATGGGAGTAATATAGTAGTAGATCAGGTCTGGAAAAGGGGAGGAAAGATTTTATTAAGTTTCCAAAATAGTTGCTGACTGCTAAGATATATCTGCACAAGTTTGGCTGGTGGTTTCCCCTGATACGGGGTACTTATTCCCTTCTAAACAGGATTCTGCCTTCTACTGGTCTGTTTTTCATCTCAGGCATTTTCTTACCTCAAAAGATCAGTTAAAATGTCTTAGTGTATGTTACAATCAGCATTGTATCTGAATTTTGGAAATTCAGATGATTTATGAATTTTAAAAAGCTGTTGAACAAAAGATTCCTTATGTTTTAAGGATGCTAAGTGTTATCAGATTAGAACTAATTCCAGAGTGTTGATAACTTTTTCCCAGTACTGATATGGTTTTGGTTCAAATTTTTTTATGAGTTTAGTGGCATCTATATGATTGTTCTGTGGTTCTTATGTTTTTATTTCCTCTCTTGTAGACTGAATCTTGAGGTAGAATTGGATCAGATGAAAATACACCAATCTGTACGTAAGTTCACAATACAGCATCTTATCTATTTTTACAACATAAGTATAGTATTTTATATTTGTTTATGTAATTGTAGTGGGTTGACCCTGGTACCCACCAAACTTGCCCTCTGCAAATAAACAGGGGAGAGAAAACACAGAAGAAGATTCATGAGTTGCAATAAAAACTGGGAGACATCACTCACCAAATACGATCACAGACAAAACAGGCTCATCTTGGGGATATAATTGAATTTATTGCTAGAAAAATCAGAACAGGATAATGAGAAGTAAAAACAAAACTTAAATACACTTTCCTCCACCCCTCTCTCATTCTCAGCTCTGTCTCCTCCCCCTCATCCGTGCAGGGAGACCAAGAATGGGGGTTACTGTCCATTCATCACAGGTTGTTCCTGCCACTGCTCAGGGAGAGGAGTCCTTCCCCTGCTCCCTTGGAGTACCTCTTGTAGGAGATAGTTCTCCACAAACTTCTCCAGTGAGAGTCCATCCCATGGATAGCAATTCTCCACAAACTGCCGTAATGTGAGCCACTCTTCCACATGGTGGCGTTTTCCAAGCACATCCTACTCCAGGGTGAGTTCTCCACAGCGTCACAAGTCCTCCCAGGAGACCTGCTCCACCATGGGGTCCTCTCTCCACAGGTCTGCAGGTCCCTGCCAGGGCCCTGCCTCAGGACAGGTTTCCTACAGGTTCACAGTTTTGGGCATCCACCTGCTCCAGCATGGGTTCCTTCACGGGATGCATGGGTTCTCTACCCCGTGGTCCTCCATGGGCTGCAGGGACACAGCTGCTTCACCATGGTCTGCATCATGGGGTGCAGAGGAGCCTTAGCTCAGGCACCTGGAGCACCCCCTCCCCCTCCTCCACTGACCTTGATTTCTGCAGAGTTGTTCTTGTCATGTATTCTCACTCTGCTCTTCATTAAGTGCAATTACATCTGTGCCATAACTTTTTTGCTTTTTAAATATGTTATCACAGAGACGTTGCCATTAACTCTGTTTGGCTCAGTCTTGGCCAGCAGCATGTCCCTCTTATAGCTGGCCGGCATTGGCTCTGCCACACATGAGGAAAGTTTCTGGCAGCTTCTCACAGAAGCCTGCCCTGTAGCACTCCTGCTACCAAAACCTGGCCACGTAAACCCAATGGAGTTGTCTGTAAGATACACTAATTGTGAGGTTATTGTGTCTCCAAAGGTTGATTTCTTTTTCTTGAATGTGTATTTTATAAGCATAAGGTCATACATTTGATTTGAAAATATGGTTATCTATTAGTTCTTCACACATCTATTAAAGCAATTTAACTTTATGTATATATATATTTACACACACAGACACACTAATATATTTGCAACTTACGTATATATACTGCTTATAGAATAAGTTCACTATTTTCTTTTTCAATATTAATTATATGTATACAAATATATGTGTAAAGTCTAAGATATGTTTATCAAGTTCTCTCCAGAATATGAAATGTTTTTTGCATGTTGAGATATAGTGAAATAGAAATTTCATGCTTATTCAGAATCCTGTTTTAAAAATAGTTTGACAAACTGAATTTGAAAGTAAATCAAAATGGTGAAATTCATGTAAGAATTGATCATGAGTATCTTCTTCTGTATCTTTACAATCTTTACAGTAGTTGACGGTTCTGTGAAGATGAGTTTTTGTCAGTCAGATAGGTAATATATTACCACTGGTTTTCCATCACTCCTCTGATTCTTTGTGTTACTAGCTGTTCCTGAATCACCTGGGAGAAATATTCAAGCAGTCCACAGTAATACAGTACAGTGTATTGCATCTCTGGTGAATTCTTTGTGCACAGTATTGTGCAAAGAAAAGTAGGAGAACTGGGGAGTACTCTATTTGTTCTTAGCAGTAAAGCCTTTACCATTCTTTATCACAGTTTTCTGCTGATGGCTGTTTTCTTTTTTGGTGATAACACTGATGACTTGAATGAAAAATTTAAGATTTTTTTTCCCTTTATTTAAAATTTTATCTCTAAAGCTAAGTTGAAATATCAAGCTGCT
>VWZD01002808.1:230961-251882 GCA_013396695.1 Sakesphorus luctuosus | reverse complement strand
TCCCACCTGCACCTGAGGGGATAAAATCTTGGATTTGGGGACTTCTGGGACCTTTTGTGGGATGCAAGGAGGAGCAGAACCTGGACAGGAGGAGCCCACCACTCTCCACCAGACTGTGCCATCATCTGCACCAACAGGTTTTTCTTTCCCTTCCTTTTCCTTTGGACTCGGGGGAACCCCATGGGGCTCAGCACAGGGGCCACCAAACCCCACTGTGTTTGTGCCCCAGGGGGCTGGGTTCCACTGCTGGGTTTGGGGGTTAAACCCAATTTCTCTTTGTGCCACTGCATTTATTGTAATATTGTTATTAAATTGTAACTCTGACTTATAATCTCTTTTGTTTTGGGTTCATTTCTCCTGCTGGTTTGCCTTTAAACCTGCACAGAAGGGAGTGTTTAGGCTGTCCTGGCCCCTCTAGAAAACCACTGAATTTCAGTGCTATGCTATAAACACTCTAATTGTTACATGCCAAATTAATATTTTTGTGATGATTTATTAGACATCAGAGTGTTTGATACTGAATCCTGAATTCTTGGGCATTCTGAGGAAGGCTTTCAGTAGGGTGTCTTTTATTCAACAAAAAGCTTAAATCTACATGTTTACGTTTTGCATTTTAAAGCTTAAATTTACATGTTTATATTTTCAGGATTTTTGTTGTCCTCTCAGAACTATCTGCACACTGATACTAATAAAAATCATGTTGGTGGCTGATCTTGGCCTCCTTTTAGATCAGAATAGCTTATGAAGGGCAACTTCATGAAAGAATGCAATTGTTTGCACCCGTAGAAGTGTTCTCAGAAGCTCAGAAAGGATTCTGTTTGAGGCAGACGCAGTATTAAGTAACATAAAACCCATACAGAATGACATGTAAATATTATTTCTTTAATAAAAGAAGGTACATGGCTCAGAATGCATCAGATATGGGAATAATTTTAAAAAAAACTATATCCCTCAGATCAAGGTCAGTTGTGTCAGGCCAACAGCTGGACATGACCACTGCAAACCACAGGTCATGGCCAGCTGGGTTTTGAGCATCTCCAAGGATGAGACTCCATGATCAGTGTTCAATCATCTCTGCAGCAAAACCTGTTATTTTTCTGTTCAATTGTGCTTGCCTTTATTTCAATTTGTGCCCATTGCCCTTTGTCTTTACCTGAGAGACATTTTTGAAAGATATGGCTGAACATCCACAGAACGTGTCTCTGGAGGTTCAGTAATCTGAAAAGCTTTCAGTTCACAGTAATTCATAATAATGACACTGCCAAGATTTATGTGGGTCTGGTGCTTTTAGCTCGTTGGCTTTTGCTCCTATTCTAAGCTATTCCATGTTGTGGGGAGAGCAAATGAGATGTAATGTTGTGCTGCTGGGCACTGTTGGCCTGTTTAATGCATGAAGTCCCCGAGTGGCTTCAGATGGGATGTTCTCTGTTGTCCTTCCTCTGGTATTCTCTCCCCCAACCTGCTTTTAGATCTGTTTAGGGCAATTCATAGGGTTTGAAGAATGGGAAAAAGGCATTAACATCTTCAATGAAAAGGGAAATGAAAAATGCAGGAAGAAATTCTGGTTTTCAAACCTTGCTGTCACCTCTTGGTGTGCTCTTGGCTGCAGCTGATGGGTTGTTGGAGCAAGGATTGAATGTCCTCTTCTGTGAACATATTTTGGAATAATCTGGATGGGAGGGGCTGCCCAGGGAGGTTTGGAGTGCCCAGCCCTGGAGGTGCCCAAGGCAGGACTGGCCGTGGCACTCAGTGCTCTGGGCTGTGGGACAAGGTGGGCATCGGGCACAGGGTGGGCTCCGTGGGCTGGGAGGGCTTTGCCAAGGTGGGCATCAGGCACAGGGTGGGCTCCATGGGCTGGGAGGGCTTTGCCAAGGTGGGCATCGGGCACAGAGTGGGCTCCATGGGCTGGGAGGGCTTTGCCAAGGTGGGCATCGGGCACAGGGTGGGCTCCATGGGCTGGGAGGGCTTTGCCAAGGTGGGCATCGGGCACAGAGTGGGCTCCATGGGCTGGGAGGGCTTTGCCAAGGTGGGCATCGGGCACAGGGTGGGCTCCAGGGGCTGGGAGGGCTTTGCCAACCTCAATCATTTTGTGGTTCCCTGGCTATGGATTGTTTTTCCCCTCCTTTCCTCTGCCATGCTCAGTGGAGACTGATGCACTTTGCCAGTTCTACATCAGTCTTCACAGCCCATGGCACAGCTGAGTAATGACATGGTGACCCAATGTCCCTGTGGCACCAGCTTTCAAGGAGCAGCTCTGAGGGATATTGGGTTCCAGTCCACCTCAGTAAGGTGTGTTAAGTCATTAAATAATGAATTTGGGATGTCAGCCTGAAGTTTAGCCTCAGTTCCTCGTGTTTTAGCAAAATTGTTGATTTCAATCATTTCCAGTCTCTTTGTGGAACATTCACAGCTTTACAAATGCTGTGTAGCTCTGAGATCAGGCTGGGATACCTCAGATCCTGTCAAGGGCAAAGCCTTTATAACTGCAAAACAGGCTAATCAGTCTTTAAATCAGAAGTGAAATGCAGAGTAGAAAGGTGCTGTAGAAGGTGCTTTTGCCAGTTGCTCTTAAAGGTTTGGGATGGTTTGGTGGCAGTTCAGAGCTACCAGCCTGCCTGGGGCTCTGCAGTGTGGGATGAGCCCCCTGAGAGCTGCAGGGAGTGTCAGAGAATGGCCCAACTGAAAAAGTTTGTTTGCATCAGGGCAGCAGAGCAGGACAGCTGATTTCTGTGCTTATTGGCCAGAGAAGGAAAGGGTGAGGTCAGAAAACCATCAAAGATTTCTCTTCACCAGCCTATTGAATATCTAAAAATATTAAATAGGCCTGGTCTGTCTGAGCTCTGCTTGCTCTTCCGAGAAGAAAATGACCTTCTATTGCACCACTGAAGTTGCTTTCAAATCTTATGGGAGAAAATTTTCCTGTTTGCTTTGTTTGTTATTACACCTAAGGACATACTTCTACCCATTTTAACATCACCACCTCTTATCAGTATAGATCATTAGTCCCGTAGCTGCAATATCAGTAACACTGCTCACTGCATGTTCACAGTTCCCAAGGCACAGGACACCCCCACAATGACAGTATTGGGCTCTTCTTTTTAGGAAACAATTTGTAGAATCATAGAATGGATTGGGTTGGAAAAGACCTCCCAGATCATCAAGTCCAACCCTTGGGCCAACTCCAGTCCCTTTACCAGATCATGGCACTCAGTGCCACAGCCAAGCTCAGCTGAAAAACCTCCAGGGATGGGGAATCCACCCCCTCTCTGGGCAGCCCATTCCAATGCCTGAGCACTCTCTCTGCAAAGAAGTTTTTCTCTGATCTCCAACTTCAATTTCCCCTGGCAGAGCTTGAGCCCCCCGTGCCCCCTTGTCCTATTGCTGAGTGCCTGGGAGAAGAGACCAACCCCCACCTGGCCACAACTTCCCTTCAGGCACTTCCAGACAGTGCTGAGGTCACCTCTGAGCCTCCTCTTCTCCAGCACAAACACCCCCAGCTCCCTCAGCCTCTCCCCACAGCACTTGTGCTCCACTCCCTTCTCCAGCCTCGTTGCTCTTCTCTGGCCCCGCTCCAGCCCCTCAACCTCTTTCCTCAACTGAGGGGCCCAGAACTGAACACAACACTCAAGGTGTGGCCTCCCCAAGGCAGAGTTCAGGGGAAGGCTCACTGCCCTGGGCCTGCTGGCCACGCTAGTTTTGATTTTTTCATTTGTTCCCTGATGTACACACTAAGTGGAGAATTTTGGTTGAAATTGTGCTGTAAATGATCACATCATAACACTGTTCTATGGATGGGACTGTCAGTACCTGGGAAAGCAGCAGCCAAGGCTGTGCACAGCCTTTCTCTTTGCAAGTCTTTTGCCAGTGAAGCCCCTTGGCTGTGTGTCTCCTGGGGGATTCCATCTCCAGGAACACATGCCCTGGTTTTTTGGAGTCCCTTGGGTTTGTTTAAACAGTGAAAGATCAGAGAATCATAGAATAACTTAATTTGAAAGGGTCCACTGGAGAGGAGAGAATGCAGTCCCTGCCTGAAGCACATCTGATGAGATCAGGTTGCCAGGGGCTGCAGCACTCGAGTCTGGAAGGGCTCAGTAAAGGCTGGAGTTGACCTGGCTGATCTTGCAGCAGAGCCAGGAGTGCCTGGCCCTCTCACTGCAGTCCTGTGGGAGGCTCATCTTGCAGAGGACAAGCACTGAGAAGCATCAAAGGATGTGGAAATGCAGCCCCATGGCAGCTGCACCCTGAGAGGACATGCTTAATTCCCTTTGGAAACCCTCCAGAGCCTGCCCACCTGCTGCTCCAGCTCAGGCCACGCAGATGCAGCAGAAACCAGGCCCCTTCCATGCCCAGACTCAGGTGCTGCAGAATATTCTGTCTAAACTCTGTTTATTTGCCAGCAAATGTTCTCATCTCTCCGGAAGCGATGGCAACATCTCAGTATCCCTTGTGATTTTGAATGACAACTGTTGATCACTCTGTCTGGGAGACTTCCTATCTTGTGATCATTTTGTGTAGAAATCTCTGCTTTCCAGCCTGATCAAAGGCTTTACTCTCTGTCTGGATTTTGGAATCGTAAAATCACAGAATGGATTGGGTTGGAAAAGACCTCCCAGATCATCAAGTCCAACCCTTGGGCCAACTCCAGTCCCTTTACCAGATCATGGCACTCAGTGCCACGGCCAAGCTCAGCTGAAAAACCTCCAGGGATGGGGAATCCACCCCCTCTCTGGGCAGCCCATTCCAATCCCTCAGCACTCTCTCTGCAAAGAAGTTTTTTCTGCTCTCCAACTTCAATTTCCCCTGGCAGAGCTTGAGCCCCCCGTGCCCCCTTGTCCTGTTGCTGAGTGCCTGGGAGAAGAGACCAACCCCCACCTGGCCAGAACTTCCCTTCAGGTAGCTATACATGAATATTTTCGTTTTGGACCATGAAGTGACACAGTTGTTGGGGAAAGAAAGGAAAGTAAAGGAGAAGGTGACTGATCCCTCCTGCTCAGGAGGGTGGCAGCTGAAATGGGCACAGTGTGGGCCAGGGCTCTTGGTGCTGTCTCCTGGCAGCTGGGAGCTAAGCCAGGGAGAGGTTTCAGCCTGGGAGAGGAGATTTGGTCTTCACTGTGAGCTCAGATGTTCCAGTTGCACAGAACACGCCGAAGTGGTGCTTATTTTTCATTAGATTTCTCTGATGCAGAATGCTCAGTGCTAGGCAGTGATATGCAGGCTGTGTAGTTGACCTAAGAACGATTTTCTGTGAACTTAACAATTGAAGTGCTCTTTTAAGCTTAACAAGGTAAATTGTGAATCTAGAGACACCCAAGATGATGAGAAAAATAGTGCTTAGAATATTCACTTAACGAGTTCCTATAACCTGGCTCACTGAAGGTGTGCACTCAGCTGATGGAGATAAGAACTGCACAGCAGAGCTGCAAAGGGAGGGGAAGCCAACACCTCCCAAAAAAGGCTCATTAAAATAAATCACTGCTTAAGAAAGTGTGTCTGTATCTGTCACAGGCACTTTTAGTCTCAGTGTAGCCACAGGTGCTCACCTGTTTCAGCACAGTAACAGTGCACTGCCTTCAAGGCACAACTGAAGCATTTAGGGACATCTGGTTACATATTTTAGCACATACAGAAAGAGCATAAAGTGTTAATTTGTGAAACAAAACTATTCAGTTGAAGTAAAAAAATAATTCCATCTCCCTGAGTTTTGTGCTTATGTTTTCAGCCTTTTATCTCATGATTTTTTTATTCCATGTTGTTAGTACAGAACCAAACAGAGAATCCCAGAATCAATGAGGCTGGAAAAGAGCTCTGAGATCACCGAGCCCACCCTGTGCCCAATGCCCACCTTGGCAAAGCCCTCCCAGCCCATGGAGCCCACCCTGTGCCCAATGCCCACCTTGGCAAAGCCCTCCCAGCCCATGGAGCCCACCCTGTGCCCGATGCCCACCTTGTCCCCCAGCCCAGAGCACTCAGTGCCACGGCCAGTCCTGCCTTGGGCACCTCCAGAGCTGGGCACTCCAAACCTCCCTGGGCAGCCCCTGCCAAGGCCTGACCACCCTTTCCAGGCAGAAATTCCTCCTGCTGTGCCCCCTGCCCCTGCCCTGGCCCAGCCTGAGGCAGTGCCCTCTCCTCCTGTCCCTGTGCCCTGGAGCACAGCCCGACCCCCTGTCCCGGCTCCCCCCTCCTGGCAGGGATTGCAGAGCCAGAAGGTGCCCCCTGAGCCTCCTTTTCTCCAGGCTGAGCCCCCCCATCTCCCTCAGCTACTCTCACAGGACTGACATTCCATAATGTGGAAGACACTTCCTTGCTTCACACGAAGTGCTTTGATGTTACAGCAGTTGTGCACACGCAGCTCTCAACTTTTTTTTTACATAGATAATCTGTAAATTGATCTAAATGTTTATCAAATAAAGCTCTATTAAATCTCACTCTGCGTGTGTTAAAAGACTCCCAGCATTAACAGATAAATCCAGTATAAGCAGATTCCTTCCTTTGGGTTTTGTGACTGTAGGAGCTTTAAATGTATTTTCATCTTCTGGCATCAGGTGGTCACTGGCTGTGGTGTGTGATAACTACTTTTGCATTCATTTTCCAGGGGTCTGGTAAGGGTCAGGAATGGACAAAATGTGGACAGAGCCTTGAGTGCACAGAATCAGCCAGACTTTGCTCCTGGGGGCTGAGTTCACCAGTGTGATGTTCTCAGTGAGTTCACTGAATTCAGAGCAGTGGCTTGAGGCAGGAGGTGCTGCTGGGTTTGGGAAGAGCCTTGGCAGAGCTGGTTCCTCTGTCAGTGCTCTGGTGAGGTTTTGGACAGTTGTACTTTGTCAGCAGCACTGGTTTGTGTGGGCAGGATGGAGATCGGTGTGCTCATGTTATTCTGAGGAAGAGCTTTTGTGTTATTTGGGATTATTTTGGTTGTGTGTGTTTGTGGTGTAAAGACTCACAGACAGTCCTCAGATGCTCTTAATTGTTTATCATGTTTAATGGCTGTGCATACAACTAACACATGGAGAGGGNCATGGCAGGGGGTGGGATGGGATGGACTTTAAGGTCCCTTCCATCCCAAACCATTCTGGGATTCTGTGAAGAGTTGCCCTATTCATCCAAATTCTACTTACTGGTCTGAAAGCAAAAATTAGTTTCCTGGTATTTGGAAATGACGTGACAGTGTCCTCTGGTGGCCTGATGGATCTGGTTCTGCTGGATCTGCTGCTTTCTCACTTGTTTTTTTTTTTAATTTTCTTTTATAATTGGAAGGAACTGTGACACACCTGCAAAGAAAAAGGCTGTACTTTGATCACTGTCAGTGATTTAGATAATAATGCTATAGTAAATATACATCTTGTACAGTAGACTATGGGCTGATATGAAGGGCAGGGAGCAGTTTCTTTAAGACATTTCAGCTTTCCTATATATAAAATACACATTTGGTGCACCTGTTCAGAGGAATGAGTGCTGGAACTTGCTGAAATAGGTGGTAGATGTCACTGTGACTTTGTTTCTCGAGCTGTTTTCACTTTATGTCCTTTAAAAACAAAAGAAAGGAAGCTTTGATCTTGGCTAGACTGGATTTTTAATTAACTAAGAATTCCATGTGAATCAGAAAATTTCAGGTATCTGTGAACACCTTCCCCAGGCAGGTGTTAGAGGAGAGGAGGTGACCATGTCAGACAGGGAGCTGTAACAGAAGCTGGGAATATTATTTATCAATGTGCCAAAGGCAACTAAAAAATTGACTCTTATCCCACCAGCAGGTGACTGTTTGTGATTATATTTATTTATAAACTCCTGAGAGGTCAGTCAGGAACTCCTGGCAAACTTACTAAATAATAAAGCATTAAAGGATCAAAGTAAGACCTCCTGAATTCTGAACTGTTAATCTGTTAATTGGAGTGGAGGCTCATTGGGTTTGCCCCATCCATGGGCATGTGCCAGGCAGAGCTGCAGGGCAGTCTGCTCTCCAAGCACCCTGCACCTGTGGGGTCCCACAATCTCCATTTTAACCCAAGGAGGGCTTCATCTCTCAAGATAATATAAACCCATCCCTGACTCAGTGTGGAAATAACTACCTGAAGGGAAGTTCTGGCCAGGTGGGGGTTGGTCTCTTCTCCCAGGCACTCAGCAATAGGACAAGGGGGCACAGGGGGCTCAAGCTCTGCCAGGGGAAATTGAAGTTGGAGAGCAGAAAAAAACTTCTTTGCAGAGAGAGTGCTCAGGCATTGGAATGGGTTGCCCAGAGAGGGGGTGGATTCCCCATCCCTGGAGGTTTTTCAGCTGAGCTTGGCCATGGCACTGAGTGCCATGATGTGGTAAAGGGACTGGAGTTGGCCCAAGGGTTGGACTTGATGATCTGGGAGGTCTTTTCCAACCCAATCCATTCTGTGATTCTATGATTCTATGATGCTATGAAATGAGTGCTTCAAGAAGGGAATGCCAGTGTGTATCTTAATGGCAGAATTCAGTTAATCCCCAAACCAGCAAAGACAGACAGTAGGTTTTAAAGCACATCATGAAGCAGGTTTTGAGGGACCAATGAGCCTTTCACTTTGGCAAGTGTTTTCATTAAAGCTCTCTGGGAACAGGTCTGGGGGGGTTTATGGTTTCCATGAGACTGTGTTTGTAAACTAAAAAAATGAGGAAAAGGCTCAACAAGTAATCCAGATATTTGAGACTTCAGGAAATCAGAACAGTTTCTGGTTAAAGTCTCAGCTGGCATTGAAGTCTAACTCCTCTAAAGTTAGTGTAAAACCAGTATAGCAGAATTGACTTTATCTCAATTCCCACTATTGTGTCTGGCCCTTTCCTTCACTTAGGGCAGCCCTGGGCTTCAGGACTGGGTTTTTTTTCTTAGCTTATATATGGAGAATACACAGTAAACACAGAATATAAACACAGCACTGGGAGGGCCACATTGCCAGGCTTGGCTGGCTGCGTGTGGGCATCCTCTCACAGACCCACGAGTAGCTGCCATTCCATGTGCATCTTGGAGTTCCATCACCTCTATCAAGGCTGGGGAGTGAGGGTGGAACCTGACACTCCCAGGTGTGAGCTGCTGCCTGGATAGCAGCCTTTGCATGTGTGGATGCTGGAATTCCTGGAAGTAAGGAATACTAAGTGTTCATCAAAATCCTACACAAAAATCTCTCTTCTGTAAACACATCATGGACAATCCCACAGAATCCCAGAATGGTTTGGTTTGGAAGGGACCTCAAAGCCCATCCAGTGCCACCCCTGCCATGGGCAGGGACACCTCCCACCAGCCCAGGGTGCTCCAAGCCCTGTCCAGCCTGGCCTTGGACACTCCCAGGGATGGGGCAGCCACTCTGGGCAACTTGCCCAGGGATACAAATATCTGGGATAGATACTCATAATGAACACATATTTAGACTTTTTACCCCACTGAATACTGAGCTGTGTTTCATCTTAAAGGGAAAACCTCAACCCTGAAGTGATATTTGCTGGAATTTCAGAATCTCTTGTAGTTATTGTTTGGGAAATTTTCAGGTTCTGTCTCTCTTCATAAATCCTGTAAGGGAATTTCCAAAAATGGATTTCTCACAAAGATTTGGGAGCTTAAGTGCCCTTTCTGCCTTAGAAGATGTTCCCCTTCAGTTTTGGTTACAGAGCTGAACTGTTGATAAATGTGTTCAGCTTCTGCCTCTGGCCCCAACATGGGGGAGAGCAGTTGTGATTTGGCTATTCCAACAGCTTGATTTTTCTGTTCAAAAATAGAAAATGTTGGAGATGGAAATGTTGCTTGCAAACACAGTCTGATTTATGGGTTTTCTGAAGATCTATTTACTCTGCTAAGAAAATGTGCCAATTAGCTGTAGTGACACACAGTATTTTAAAGCCATAATTAGCAAAGGACTCCGGTGGTTTCTGGTGTATGTTTTCTAATTTCTTATAAATAATGAACATACTTTCCCTATGAAGGAAGGCTAGATCCTTAGTTGTCCAACTGGCACAGGTTGGGCAGAGAAGCTGTGGCTGCCCCAGCCCTGGGAGTGTCCCAGGCCAGGTTGGACAGGGCTTGGAGCAGGCTGGGCTGGTGGGAGGTGTCCCTGCCCATGGCAGGGGGGGGGATGGGATGGGATGGGCTTTAAGGTCCCTTCCTCCCCAAACCATTCTGTCATTCTGTGATTTTGTGGATCCAGGTTTCATATTTGATAATTTAAAGTAGATTGAGAGAAGTGAAAATGGTTGAATGGAATTCAGGGAAGTCAGAGTCCACATGGAATGGGGTTTGCCTGTCAATCTCATCATTAAAATGTAATGGTCAGGGAGTGACTGTTCAACCCTTCTCTCCTGGATTTTTGTTGATATGCCATCCTTTCATTTTGGAAGAAAAGAGGGCACTGCAGAAATGCTTGATTTCCCAGCACTAATTCAATCCTTTTCTCCTGTTGCATCACACCATTTTGTTCTCAAAAATTCCATGATCCTACATAATTTCTATTGGATTTCTAACAGCATCTTCAGTGTCTTGGTTTTGAACATCCAAAGGGAAGCATTGTGGAGAATAGAACTGTGGAGGTTTCTCTTGGTGTGGTGTCACGTCCCAGCTGTCAGAGGTCAGGCAGGTCGCTGGGCAGGGTCCTTGTGCCCATGCTATGCCCTGTGTGCCATCTGCTGCTTCCCTTGGAGCTGAGTGAACACCTTCCCACCTGCCCTGTGCTCTCAGGGCCGTGCAGAACAAGCAGATCAGGTACCAAGGATGCTCTGCCTGTGGCAGGAATTTGTTTCAGCTCACTCTCCCCCTGTGTGCAAACCTCCTAATATTGTAATTGGAGAGAAGACAAAGCAGAAGGGATTGCCTGGAATCCAAGGAATGGTTAATCAGAGTAATGAACTTCCTAAATTGCAGAATAAAGGTAACATAGTTCACCCCCATTACAAAATCCCAGGTTGGCCTGGGTTGGAAGGGACCTTAAACTCATCCCATTCCACCCCCTGCCATGGGCAGGGACACCTCCCACCAGCCCAGGCTGCTCCAAGCCCTGTCCAACCTGGCCTGGGACACTCCCAGGGATGGGGCAGCCACAGCTTCTCTGCCCAACCTGTGCCAGGGCCTGCCCACCCTCCCAGGGAAGGATTCCTTCCCAATATCCCACCTGTCCCTGCCCTCTGGCAGTGGGAAGCCATTCCCCCTTGGCTCTCCAGGCCCTTGGAAACAGCCTGTATTTATTCATATACTGCATTCCTCCAGAAATCAATCTGGGAAAGTTTTCTGGGTCTCAGCCCCAATAATGTGAGAATTCCTGCATTTTTCGTGTACAAGTTTCTAAACAGCACAGTGACAGCTGTTTATTACTCTGAAGTTGTTCAAAACACCTGTCAGGTGAAGACTCCTTTGGGGAAGAGCCATATTGTTGCAGAGCCTCAAAACTTACTCCTAATTAACAAAGAATCTAAACATTAATGCTGTCACCTGACTGACTTTCAACATATAGGTATTTTAGAAGATTAATTGTGCTGTCCAGGCACCATAAAGATTCTGTGCCAAAAATAGCATGCATTTAAAATGGAAAATAATGAAATAATCAATATATGGTCCAGAAATGTCTCATGTTTTATTTTTAATCTTGAAAATGATTCATTGGACTTGAGCTGAAGAGCAGAACTGCTTCAAGAGATATTCCATGCTGTGCCTTTACAATTCAAGGCAACGACTGCAAAGTAGAGGGAGAAAACCACTGACAAATCAGCTGCACTTGTTCAGGAGTTGGAGAAAATAATCCTACATAATAAATTACTGCATAAAATAAAATCATGGGTAGTTTTGAGTTGCAGGTACATCAAACTGATTTAAATTCTTTCCCAAATTCTGGGACTTCGAGAGGTGAATTGAACATGTCAAAGGTTTGATTTTTAGGACTGAAAGGACGGATATTTATTAAATTAGCAGTGCTTTTCAAATGTGTTTTTTTGTTTTCCCAGGGTCACAATAGATAAGCAACACACATTTCTCTTACAAGTTCAGACTGTGCCTAAAAGCTGAAGGGGTGACATGGGTGACTTTGCACGTGGTGGGTGAGGGTGACCCTTGGCTCTCCTTGCTCTCCTCGTGTTGGGTGGTTCTGCTCAATCACAGCTGCAGCTCCAGGGCTGCTCCTGCAACACCTGTGAGTGGAGCTGCTCAGACTGTGGCTCTGGCAAAGGAACTGGGCCTGGGAACTGTGAAATCCTGTCTAGTGGAATCTCAGAATTGTTAAGGCTGGAAAAGCTCTCCCAGCTCTTTGAGTCCCACCATCAACCCAATCCACCATGTCCACCACTAACCCATGTCTCCAAGTGTCACACCCTCACATCTGTAAATCCCTCAGGGCTGAGGACTCCACACTGCCCTGAGCACCCCTTTACAAACCTTTCCATGAAGCTGTTTTCCCAATATCCAACCTAAACCTCCTCTGGCACAACTTGAGGCTGTTTTCTTTTGTCCTGTCACCTGTTCCCTGGGAGAAGAGAAGGTTTCTCTGTGAGTAAGGAAAACCATTCTGTTCTCCTGTGTGTTTTTGCAGAACTGTGGGGTTTTCCCCAACCAGTGCATGAAGTTCCTGATTGCCTTCACTTCCCTGCAGCATCATATTGGTTTCCACTCTGGAAATGCCACTGAGCACTCCCCAGCCCTCCCCCTGAAGGTGCTGTAACTCAGGGGATGTTTGGCAGCATGTTGGGCCAGAGTTCTGGTCTGTCTCTGCTTGGTTTGCCTCAGGGTTCTAACGGGATCCCAGCTGGAAGCACACCTACATTTTCTAAACATCTGTACCTTTTTTCCTGTCTCCTGTTCTCAGTATTCTTCTGGTAGACTTTGGAGTCTATTTGTTTGAAATTTGGAAGGGAAACACCTGTGTGAACGATTTTCTCAGTATCAGGACAAACCAGGCAGAGTTTCAGTACTTCAGGTGTCAGTTTTGGGAGTTTTGTTAGCATTTCCCTCCCCTGTTTTGGTCATTGATTGCTGCTGCCTTTCAAAGAAATGTAGCATTGCTTTTTCATCAAAAATGTTCCATCAAATTGCAGATGCCATGGGTGGAATAACTGTAACTGGAAGAAAAGAGATTTGACATGCAAATATGTCAGGATCTAATTCCATTCTTGCCAAAGTCAGTGGGAATTGTAGAACTGACTTCCAGTGGGAACGGGAGCAAACACACGATGATGAAGTTAAAAATGTGCAGACTTTGCTGTTTAATCAGAAATGTTAATTATTCTCCTGAAGCCAGTTAGATTTGCAAAGTAGCATTTCTTAAAAGTGAGAGGGTTTAATGAGGTGAATACGATATTGCAGAGGGGTCCCCTTCTGCTGTTCAAAGGTCCTCACCAGCAGTGAGTGCTCTCCACTACCCTGGGATTCCATGGATCCAAGGTGCTTCCCAGCAAGGGTGGAATGAGATTCCCAGTCTTGTGTTTGCCCACTTGAGACCTTTGGTCACTTCCCAGAGGAGCAAAATGTAGCGGTGGATCCGTGGTTTTTGTGGGAATCTCCAGATGTGCTTCCCAGCTGCTTCCTGACAATCCTCTGGGCTTCAGGCTCTGTAGAGCAGAGTGGTGGCATCCCTTTTCATGACTGACTTTTGTCCTTGATGGATTATTTTCCAGCAAGTGCTTAGATCTCTATACAGTGTGTGAAGACTGAGGAATTTCTTTTATCTATTGTGCCTTGTTTGGTAATTCGTTTTCAAATGTATTAGTTTTACTTCAACATGTAAAATTTGAAGGTGCAGCATTCTGGTGCATGCCAGTGGTTGGGAAATGGTGCTGTAAAACCTTTAGGAAGCAGTAGCAATAAAATTTGAGCTTTTAATTGAAAAGTAGTGGTTTTTAGGAAAGCTCTGTGAAAGTTTAGCACAATGTTGGTATTGTAGATCTTACTTTGTGAGGGAGTGAAAGACTTTCCCTTGTGGAGAGCATTGGAATCAAGTGAGGTCAGTAGGAATTGGGGGTAAAACCTCATACATAACTGTCCTAGTTCAGGAATGTGGGACCAGTTTATCCCTGTGTGGGTGTGACCAAATCTGGGCATTCCAAACCCTCTGGGCCATTGCCCAGCAACTCGTCCCAATGGCCCATTGGCAGCAGCTGCCCAGGGCACAGCTGAGCCCTCAGCCTGGCAGCTGGCTGGGAAAGAAGCCTGGCAGAGGAGCTGGGAGAACTCCCCTCCAGGGACTCCTTGGCACCTCCACACCCACCTGAGGGCTCAGCTCTGCTCAGGGGCCAGCAACCATTCCAAAATCCCCCCTGACTGCCAGAGTCACATCCCCCACTCTGGAACTCCCTGCCCTGGGGGACCCACTGGGGGCTCCCACCTGCACCTGAGGGGAGAGAATCTTGGGCTTTGGAGATTTCTGGGACCACTCTTGGTATCCAGAGGAGGAGCAGACCCTGGACAGGAGGAGCCCACCACTCTCCACCAGACTGTGCCATCATCTGCACCAACAGGTTTGACCCTTCCTTTTCCTTTGGACTCGGGGGAACCCCATGGGGCTCAGCACAGGGGCCACCAAACCCCACTGTGTTTGTGCCCCAGGGGGCTGGGTTACACTGCTGGGTTTGGGGGTTAAACCCAATTTCTCCTTGTATCATTGCACTTATTGTAATATTGTTATTAAATTGTAACTCTGACTTATAATCCCTTTTGTGTTGGGTTCATTTCTCCTGCCGGTTTACCTTTAAACCAGCAGAATCATCCAAGGCCTTGCACATCCAAAGCAATGACATTTCTCTTTTAAAGCTGCTGGGCTTTTACTGAAGCTTTTTATTCCTGAGCAGCTCACTTGGACAAACCTTCATAACAGTGTTAAACCTGCAGTGTATTTACTGCCAGAGCCAGATGGGTTTGGTTTGGCACAAAGCTCAAGCACTGCCCCTTAAAGCACTGCTAAAATGTACAGCCTCCTCTGAAGAGCTCAGGTTCTCACTCTGAGGCCCAAGATAGAAGCTCTCCCTATGCTTTCAATCTCCTTTTCTCCTAAACAGTCCCCTCATTAAATTCTTAACAGCCCAATATATCCTCTGTGCTCCTGGGGACACACAGAGTTTTCAGCAGCTCGATGCTGCTCAGGATGTCTCTCTCACTGGCAGGGACTGCAGTTCACTTCCATTTGTGTTTGCAACAAACTTCGTGCATTTACATTTCTCAAGCTTCTGTCTTAGGTCTTTAGTTCCATTCAGTGAGCAATATATTTTGATTTCCTTCAGTAAATTATTTGTTTACGTGTATTTTTTGCTTTCACTCCTTCAGAAAGTTAATATTGGTGGATGTGGGGGGCAATATTAATAAAGATTGAGTAAAAAGGTAAAAAAAAATAAGTGTTTATTCAATTACAGGTACATATTTTGTGCCAGTTTAACCAGGTTGGTCGCTTTGGAGTTGCCCTTTGTGGAGAGGCAAAGGCTGTCAAAGGAGTTGAGGGGGGTCAATTTTCCCCTTCCATATTCAGGGGTGACTGTGAAATCATAGAATGCTTTGGTCTGGAAGGGACCTTAAAGTTCATCTCGTTCTAACCCAGGAAAGTAATTTGTGCTTTCAGATCAGTAAGCAGAATTTAGATGAATAGGGCAACTCTTCACAGAATCCCAGAATGGTTTGGGATGGAAGGGACCTTAAAGTCCATCCCGTCCCACCCCCTGCCATGGGCAGGGACACCTCCCACCAGCCCAGGCTGCTCCAAGCCCTGTCCAACCTGGCCTTGGACACTCCCAGGGCTGGGGCAGCCACAGCTTCTCTGCCCAACCTGTGCCAGGGCCTGCCCACCCTCACAGGGAAGGGTTCCTGCCCAGTATCCCATCTAAACCTGCTCTCTGTAAGTTCAAAGCCATTCCCCCTTGTCTCCGTGTTTCTGTTCTGCCTTTGCAAACCACAGCTCTTCCACTTTGGTGACCTTGGCTTTGATATTTCTGTTCTTCCCAGAGGTGAATCACGGCCAGGGAGCCAAAGCCTTGCTGAAGAAATGGCATTTTGATGTTGTTTGATCATGGCCAGGCTGTTGAGGAGATGCTGAGCTGGGGATGGTTTGGAGCAGCACATGCATTTTAAACCATGTAAAACAGGGACTGCCCCTATGGTAGTATCAACCACGAATGAACAGGGGTCTCTCTGTTCCAGTTAAAAGCCACAAGAATTCACTCTCAGTTTTTCACTGAGGTGTGGTTTATTGGCCCAGAGTATTGAAAACGTCCTTCTCTGTACATAACTTGTCAGATCCTGGTTAAAAAGGGGTTTGGTAAATTAGTTTCCTGAGGGGGAGAATAAGTAACATTTACTTCACAAAATTAAACTCATTGTGGACATTTGAATTGTTTGGAATTTCTATTTCAAAGTGGTTTGTTTCCTAAAACAGATAAAATTTTCAGATTCATAAAACCACTTTTGAAAGAATAGAGGGCAAATTTTGATGGGATCTCAGACAGTGTTTGTGAATGTCACTCATGATCAAGAACGTGATAACACTGAGTGTTTTATTTTGACATTATGAGAAGCTGTCTATTTTATTTTTATGCCTAAGTGAAAAGATATTGGACTGAGCCTTGAAACGTGTCACATGCAATTCAGTGGTATTTTTATCCTTGTCTCCTTAAACCCCTTCCCTCCTTTGTTCTTTGTATGAAAGGGGGATGCAGCTCTGCAGCAGGTTCTGCCCTGCCACTGACCCAGCCCCCTTCTCTCTCTGCAGCCCCATGAAGTGTCTGTGCTTGCAGAGGTGACTCTTTGGCTGCTCTTGAGTGAGTGTTTACAGTACAAATAGTTCAATTCTTCCTAACCAGAGGCACTCACAAAAGCCAGTTCTCATCTCCCAGCATTTGGTTGCTGCACTCAGTGATAAATGTGTTTCAGGAGAGCGAAGGAAAAAATATTCATTTACAGCAAAACAACAGGAAGTATTTTTTAAGACCATGAGCAGGAGCCTGGAGTTGGTCCTTATCACCCTCTGGCAGAAGCAGAACCCTCCACACCACTTGAGTTTCCATCAAGCCACCTCTGTTGCAGGAGGAACTCTGGCTCTTGGTATCCCCTGGTGGTGTGCCCGTCAGGGCCGTCACCTCTCAGATGGACTATGGCACAGTTGCTGTTTTGATCACCTTGATACAACATTTCATGCTGCTCAAGATTCAAAGGGCTTTCCTCCCTTTCCTGTAGTTGAAGCCAATAAGCAGAAATAATGTTTGAGTTTCCTTCCTTTTTCATTTTCTCCCCATGCATTTTACTGTGGTAACAACCTGTCATTCTCAGCTGGTTTTCCTTTCTTTTTGCTTTTTGCTTGACTGTTGGTGGCATTTGGGTTCTTTTTTGATCCTCTCAGCACAACCTCCCAGTGACTGTTGCTGCATCCCACCTGTGTGCCTGGAGCAGGATAACACAGGCAGCACCAGTGTGGGTGTTCTGCTTTGGGTGCCCAGGGTTCATTCAGGAACTGTGAGGGGATACCAAAATGCAAAGGGAATCAGAGAATCAAAAATGGCCTAGATGGGAAAGGACCTTAAAGCTCATTCCATCCCACCCCCTGCCACGGGCAGGGACACCTCCCACCAGCCCAGGGTGCTCCAAACCCTGTCCAACCTGGCCTTGGACACTCCCAGGGATGGGGCAGCCACAGCTTCTCTGCCCAACCTGTGCCAGGGCCTGCCCACCCTCCCAGGGAAGGATTCCTTCCCACTATCCCATCTGTCCCTGCCCTCTGGCAGTGGGAAGCCATTCCCCTTGTCCTGCCCCTCCATCCCTTGGAAATTGTCTTTCTCCATCTTTCCTGTTGGCCCCTTCAGGCCCTGCAAGGCCACACTGAGGTTGCTCCAAAGCTTCTCCTCTCCAGGCTGAACATACATTAGTGCTCACAATTAAGGCTGTTTACAGAAATCCAGGTTACTGATGAGCTGGAAAGCCCACACCATTTTTTATTAAAGCACAGAATATAATTCATACCAAGTGGGGTGGATCTGAGAGACATCGTAGGCTGCTCCCCATGCTGGAGCTGTACATTTAGTGATGTATCACAATATGTTGCTCCCAGAAGACATCAGCCTCATTACTTTCCAAAAGGCAGTCAAGGATGTTTGAAGCATCTTCTGGTTTGACACCCATGATGAATTTTGAAAGGCAGAATTGCAGCTAATGTCAAGAAAAGAAATGCCTGTATTCAGCCTGCACATGTCTCCATGTGGGGTGCTTTCCTCCCCAGCTCCTCATCACTGATATTTAATTAGTGTAATTGCCTGCTGTCTCAGTTGGTGGTGTGCCCATGGCTGTGCAGCAGTGCAGATGGCCCCAGGGAGGAGCTCAGGTCTCAGAGCTGGCCTTCCCTCTGCTCTGCCCCCGGCTCAGGGGGTTGTTTCTTTCCTGCTCTCATCTTGTTGACCGCAATACCCTTTAGTGTCTATGAGGGTTTGTTTTATCTTCTCCTGTGGTCTGTTTTGGGGCATTGTTATTATAAAAGAAAAAATATTGTAATAAATATATCCTTTTTCACATAAAAAAAACAGGTCCAGAGGAGACCACAAAGATGCTCTGAGGGCTGGAGTATCTCCCCTACAAAGACTGGCTGGGAGAGCTGGAGTTGTTCACCTGGAGAAGAGGAAGCTCCAGGAACACCTGAGAGCCCCTTCCAGAGCCTAAAGGGGTTCCAGGAGAGCTGGAGAGGGACTGGGGGCAAGGGATGGAGGGACAGGACACAGGGAATGGCTTCCCAATGCCAGAGGGCAGGGATAGATGGGATATTGGGAAGGAATCCTTCCCTGGGAGGGTGGGCAGGCCCTGGCACAGGTTGGGCAGAGAAGCTGTGGCTGCCCCATCCCTGAGAGTGTCCAAGGCCAGGCTGGACAGGGCTTGGAGCAGGCTGGGCTCGTGGGGGGTGTCCCTGCCCATGGCAGGGGGGGGAACCAGATGATCTTTAATGTTGCTTCCAACCCAAACCACTCTGTGAATCGGTATTTTAATAGAAGTTATGTTCCCGCTGATTAGGAAGTTGCTGACGGACTCACAGTGTAAATCACTCCAGGAAGAAAATACAAGTAGGAGTTTTCACAGTAATGTAATTTGTAAGTAAATTATTGTCTGTTCACCAAGACACTATGCTAATAAAATTGAATTCAAGTATTGAATGCTTAAGCAAAATTAACTTCATTTCACAACTTATGCACGTATATTCCCACATCTTGGATACTGTTCATGTGATTTGAAGGTTGGACTTGATGGTCTTCATGGTCTTTGCACACCTAAATAATGCTGCTGGATGATTTGGAAGGATCCTGCTTTGGTTTCAGCTGGGTTTGCCCCGAGGTGCCATTCCGGTGCTGTGTGATGGTGTGGCCTTGAGCTGACCAAGGTGCTGAGCCTGGGGGAACAGAAGTGATGGCTGGACAGATGTGATGCCCATGTCCCCCTCCCTGGGCACAGGAGGGCCACACACAGGGCAGCCTAAGCTTGTTGATCAGGGCTGGCAGGACGGGAAGCCCTGATGGCACCACTGCCATTCCAAAGGCTTCTCCCACTCTGTGGCTCTTTTTGCAGGTGAACCTTTACATGCTGGGCAGTGAGTGGAGCAGGTTGAGATCCCAGAGAGAAACCTCAGCCCTCCAGACTGCAAACAGCACTGATAAAGAGAACCACAGAATGGCCTGAGATGGAGGGACCTTAGGGGTCATCTCCTGTTCCACCCCCTGCCATGGGCAGGGACACCTCCCACTGCCCCAGGCTGCTCCAAGCCCTGTCCAACCTGGCCTTGGACACTCCCAGGGATGGGGCAGCCACAGCTTCTCTGCCCAACCTGTGCCAGGCCCTGCCCACCCTCCCAGGGAAGAATTCCTTCCTAGTATCTCATCTAAATCTTTCCTCTGGCAGTGGGAAGCCACTGCCTCTTGTCTTGTCACTACTCATGTCTTGTCATAGTCTCTCAGTTATTCTTTCAGGCTCCCATCCCTCCTCCTGTCCCCACAGTGCTGTCTTTGAAGCCAGTTAAGGCTCCAAAATTTACATTTGTTTGTGTGCATCAAGTTTATAGACAGAGATGGGGCAGTGACCCCGAGCTGTGTGGGGCAGCTGCTGGAGGTGGCCTGCCCTGGTCACAGCAGGAGGCTGTTCCTCCCACACCTGGGGCTGAAGGTGTCATTGTCCAGCCCCAGGTGACCCAGCACCATCAAACTGGAATGGCTGAGGTGTTTTCCTGTCCCTGCAGGGTTCAGCTGGGGTGGAGCAGATCCCATGCATGGCTGTTCCTGTGGGACTGGAGCAGGACAGTCTCAGTGCCAGTTCCAGGCCCTGTCCTGTCAAAAGCACAACTTACCCAGTGAGGGAAAACATCATTTCTGCCAACTTCTTCCAGTCTTGGTGCTTGGGGTTGCAGGAGGCCCAGCATTGTTTCAGGCCGTGGGATTGATGTTCAGGGAGCTGTGGTCCCTCCCAAAGCTCCCTGTGTGTGTTCTGTGCCCCTGACCTTCCTGCAGTGGCCATTAGAGTGAGGCCTTTTTTATAAGACACATTTGTCTTACAGTCCTTAACCTGGACTCGGTAAATAAAAATGTACTAGCAGACCTGAATCCCCACAGGATCAGGAGAGGGACAGTGTTAGCAAAGCAGAAAATAAAGAAGAATGTGCCAGCACTTGTGCTCAGGAATAGTATAGCAGAAGCTGCTTTCTGGCTGTGAAAGTTTGGCTTCTTATCAAGGGCTTTATGTTTGGTGGACAGAGGGTACTTTGCTTTAAAAAAGCAAAGATGTAAAGATGTTGCTGAATGGAGCTTAAATGCTTAGTTGGAGGTGTGTGGGATATTAGGAGTACTCCTGCACTGGGAAAAAGGGAGACAAATCACACTTTGAATATTGACATGTCACATGAAAAATATCTGCGTTGTTTCTTTTGTTATGTGCCCTCATAAGGCTCCATTTTCCCTCTGCAGAGAGGGAGCAGGAATCCTTCTTTCCTTTTTTTTTT
>VWZD01002808.1:217652-230937 GCA_013396695.1 Sakesphorus luctuosus | reverse complement strand
TTTTTTTTTTTTTGTCATGAGAAACCTCCTGTAGTGTCACAGCTTTAAGGGGAGCTCATAAAAGGATCCCTTTTATTCAGTGATTCCCTCCAGGAACCCTCTATCGATTATTCTGTAGAAAAAAAAGAGGGAACTGAAGAGTTACCTGCCAAGAGTATTGTACAACGTAAGGCAACTAAGGGGAGATCCTGAATGCAGCTTTATGAATATCAAGGGCATGGGGGAGTGGGGGAGTGTGTCTCTTGGTTCTTCATGTATTTGAAATCAGTAGATGCAGTTCAGAAGTCAGGGAGCACCCACTCCATGTAAACACATAAAATCAGCTGTGAATCTGAAATCCAAGGATTATTTCACTTTTGACATTGGCATTTCAGTAGAGTAGTTTAATAGTAACAAGGTTCTGCTGGAGTACAGTTAGTTAAAACCTGCCAATGTTTGCTACAATCCTGCTGTGTTTAGGCCTGCAGTTGTTGCTGGAAGGACTAGCCTGGTACTTTGGACAGAGAGGAGTCTTTGCTGTGCAGGACCACTGCATTCCTATGAGGAATCTGGGAAAAAAACAGGAATATTTGGGACCCTGTGATGAGTCTGCTTTCTTTCCTTCTTCAAAATTGGTACTGGCTGGTTGAAATGGAGTGATGGCAAAGAGTGTGTTGAAAACTTGAGGCTTCTTGTCAGCTTTTTGTCATCCTTCTTGCTCGGTTCCCTTTGAAACACCTGCATTTATCAGCACGTTTGCATTGGGAGAGCTGCAGTCTCTGCAACACAGGCAGTTTTCACCTTGGAGGTTGTCACACCCACTGTGTCACCCAGGGAGTAGTTCAGGACGTGCCCTCTTTCCCTGCCAGTGTAAGAACAATTGATTTCTGTTCTTTCATCTTAAATATTGTGAAGAAATGAAAGCTGTTGTGGAATTCTGAGTTCCCATCAGAAGGACAATTCATGCCTGACTGTCACCCTGTTTGAATCCCTCACTCTCAAAGGTTCTAATTCCTTTATTTTGGTTGTTTGGGGTTTTGTTTTCTTTTTCTTTTTTTTTTTTTTTTGACAGAACACTTAGCTATTTTCCAAAGTTTTTTTAATACACAGCAAGACAGAACAGATGAGCTTTGACAACCAAACACCTCTCACCATGATACCTACCCTGGCCAAAATGAAGGAGTTTTCCTATATTTGCTTTAAACTCATATTCCTTTTTCTCTTACCTTTGCTTTCCTGAGCATATTTTGCTTTACAAGGACATCCAAGTTGGATGTGGCTTCCCTGACAAGGCACTGGGAGTTGTACTTTTGAATCTGTTCAGGGAAAACAGGGAACTGAACCCAAATCTTGCACTTTGTGGCTGAGATCTCTGATGTTGTGCCCATGACATGGTGACAAGGCAGGAGCAGTAAGGTCTGGAGAGAAGGTACCCAAACCTGTGGAGCTCCCTGTAGTGCTCCCTGGGGAGCTTCCTAAAGGAGGGTTTATCCTCTCAAGGAGGCACTTAAGGATCTCAGTTTTGCTCTCGACCAGGGCCTGTGTTTGAGAGCTGAGCTGTTTGTGTGTGCCCAGACATGGAAGTGCTGGAGCTGGTGGCAGTTCAGGAGTCTGGAATACCATTGGGTGCTTATGAAACTCATGGGCAGCTGCTCTGGGCATGTACTGGGAGCCCTCAGGACATCTGGGATCTTCCTCCTCCTCCTCCTGCTCACTGCACCTGACCTTTCATGGGGTGTTTTACAAGTGTCCAACCACCTTGGAACTTGTATTGTTTGCTTGTATTGTTGAGTGTTTGGGAACTGAGAACCTCTGTGGACATGCCAGATGGGCTCCAGGTGCCAGCTCCAGGTGGGCACCAGTACTTTACCAGACATAAAGAAACCTCCCCAGTTTTACAGTGGACAGGCAGTCAGAGATGAAATAAGAGCTGCCTGAAGCCTCATCTCTGTCAGGACCAGACTCCTCATCTCTTGCAAAGCTCACCTTGGAATGTTGTGGCCTTCTGGTGTTCCTGCAGGGAATCTGCTTCAATGAACTCATAATTTTTGGTTTTGTTACAGAAGAAAACATTTGTAAGCACAAGTACTTCAGATATTTTATGCTGTTCCTAAATTTAATCATAGGTGTCTGGAGGGTATTTCCTGATCTCAGTGAAAACAGAGATGCTGTAATTTAGGGGCTCTCTGTTAAAATGAAATGAGCCGTAGAGTACAGACCCTGAAGAAGCAGCACCACCTCCTGTTTTCAATGTGTGGAATTACTGTAACAGGTCCCTCCAGTGCAGCAATGACTGCAGGAGAGTGCTGGCACAGGGGGGCACTTCATTCTCCAACAGACTTCCCTGGAAACTTAATGGAGGAGGAGAAGGACTGCTTGAAAAACGTGTTCTTTTCAAGGCAATTTTTCTTTTGGTTGGTTTAGTGTTAGGCTTTAACAAATTTGTTAAAGACTGGGTTATGTTGTATATTGGTCCTGCACTCTATAAAAACTCCTTTTCTGGCCTCAGTGGTCTCAGATCATCCAGACCCTGCATTTCAGCCGCACTTCAGTCTATGTTTCTCCAAGGTGATTGTTTGGCAGTTTATTCCAGCTCCTGATTTGCATGGCTTGATTTGCTTTGCTTCAAAATGGAGAGAGGCTTTTAAGAGGGAGTCCTGAGCATTGATTTCTTTATGGCTTTCCTTCAGCTGAGTGCAGACATTTGAAGCTCTTTAAGCTCAATTGACACAGTTCATTTGTGATCACAGAAACACAGAATCCCAGAATGGTTTGGGTTAGAGAGGACCTTAAAGATCATCCAATGCCACCCCTGCCATGGGCAGGGACACCTCCCACCAGCCCAGGCTGCTCCAAGCCCTGTCCAGCCTGGCCTTGGACACTCTCAGGGATGGGGCAGCCACAGCTTCTCTGCCCAACCTGTGCCAGGGCCTGCCCACCCTCACAAGGAAGGTTTTATTCTGTATATCCAACCTAAATTTCCCCTCTTCCAGTTTGAAGCCCTTCCCGCTTGTCCTGTCCCTCTGATGCACAGCCTCTCTCCTGCTTCCCTGTAGCCTCTTCAGATTCTGGAAAGTGCTGTGAGGTCTCCACACAACCTTCTCCTCTCCAGGTGAGCACCCCCAGCTCTCCCAGCCTGTCCCCACAGGGAGGTGCTCCAGTGCCCTCAGCGATGTCGTGGCCTCTGGAATTGCTCCAACAGTTCCATGTCTTGCTTAGATCAAACTTAGGCAAACTTTCACTCCAAGGATGCAAAGCCTGGAACTGTAGCCAGCTGCTTCCCAGCATGACACTTTCTCATGGATCTGATTGAGCATTTTAAAGGTGAAGCATCACTTCTGTTTGCTTTGGTAGCCTGTCATCTGAAACCTTCTCCTGTGCCCTAAAGTAAATAGTTAATATTTTATAGCTTTGTTTACAGAGAGTATCCAGCTTCAGGAGCACAACTGGAAAGGGTATAAACCAGGGGAGAAATGCATTTCATATGGCTGATTCCGGGTCACTTTGCACTTTCTGCGTTATGGAAAATCTTCCTTTGCAACCTCCAACTCCTGTAACAACCTTTAAACTTTTAAGCAGCAAGCACAGTATTTTGCATTTTGTATGTCTTGAGACTGGTCATGACAAAATATTCCAAGAAAATATGTTACTTCAAATTAGAAAAATAAACTGTCCCAATGTCACACCTCAGAATAAATGAATGATGAACTAGAATGTTTTTCTGTGACTGGAAGTAGCCCTTGTAATTGGAAGTGCTCCAGAGGAGGTGATTGCACATTGTACCTGGTCAGCACAGGGCAAAGCAGGTGGTCAGTGATGTGTCTGAAAGCTGGGGGTGGGAGGGGGTGGGAAGGGGTGTCCTGAGTTACACAGAGTCCCAGAATGGTTTGGATGGGATGGCACCTTAAAGCCCACCCAGTGCCCCCCCTGCCATGGGCAGGGACACCTCCCACCAGCCCAGGGTGCTCCAAGCCCTGTCCAACCTGGCCTGGGACACTCCCAGGGATGGGGCAGCCACAGCTTCTCTGCCCAACCTGTGCCAGGGCCTGCCCACCCTCCCAGGGAAGGATTCCTTCCCACTATCCCATCTGTCCCTGCCCTCTGGCAGTGGGAAGCCATTCCCCTTCTCCTGTCCCTTCAGCTTTTCTTCAGATGTTTATATTTTTGTTAAGGATAAATAACCCCCCAAGTGTTTTACCAAACAGGTGAGAGGATGACTTTCTGCCCTGGCAGCTTTGCACACACATTCTACTGATGGTTTGAAAGCAGAGCTGAAAGCAGGTGTTAAATGGACCCTGCCTGCAAACCCCTCCCTCTGTTCAAATGGCAAAAGGGCACTGATACTGTGGGTGCCAGCATCGATGCCAGGGGCAGGTGGCACTCAGGGCACACTCCCTGCCTTCCAGACTGGACAGTTCAGCAAGTCATTGTTGAAACTCAAGCAGGTGAAATGAAGTCACCCTTGTAAAAAAGGATAGATATATATAATTACAACCATGCTCTGAAAAAGAAATGGCTGTGGACTGTCACTCTGGAATTAGGTGATTATTATTTCAAGGTAGGCAGCTGGAAATGTTCATGGTCATTCTATTTTTGAGGCTGTAGGGCTTAAAATAACCATCTCTGTCTTAATGCTGCAAATACATTTTTAAAATGGGACTTGTGGGGTATTGAAGGAAAAAATCCCACATTGATGACCTGGTAGGTTTGCTGGGTGTCTCAAGGCTTCTTTGCATAGGCACCTTTTGGGGTGCTTTCATTACTGTTATTCAGGAAATCCCGGTCTACAAACCCAGATAAATACAAAAGCTGGTTTAATTCATTTCATTTCTTTCTTTTATTTCATAAATTGGAGGATTCCAGATTCACAACATGCCCTTGATTATATTATCTATTACATACATTGATTTCCTGAGGAAAACCCAGTTGTTTTGATACATTCATGTGGTTCTCTACAAATTCACAGCAGGCAAAATCAACATTTTATTGTTTTGAATTAACTCCCCTCACTGTCAGCAGGGCTGAGACTCCACTCTTTGGGTTCTAGGAGTCATCAAACCAATCAGCTCTGGATAACATGTCTTTGTCCTGCTAATATTTCACAAGATTTTATACCCTTTTATTTATAGCAGGAGTTTGTAAGAGCGAGATCCAAAATGAAGAGTAATTAAAAAAAAAATCAACCACATTATTCCATAGAAATGTCATTCCCTAAGGAGGGGTGTGTGCCACAGCCCTCACTGTCTGGACTAGAGCACAACTGTTTGCTTTTTGTTGTGTAATGGGAAATCCTGGCAGGGCTGTGAGAGTGGCTGGAGCTGTCCATGGATAGTGGAGTTTCTCTCATCTCATCGTTGTTAGTCCTTGGGGAAGTTAATAACACTTGGGTGGGTGTTTGTGCTGATTTAGAGGTAAACCAGCAGGAGAAATGAGCTCNCCTTTTTGTACCCTCAGGGAGCATCCAGTCCCTCCCCCGGGGCAGGGACTCACACAATGGGTGATTAACTCTGTGAGTCATGGGCTATTTTTGGACTGTTGATGGCCCATTAGCACCTACGCCCCCTCAGGCTGGGAGTGGAGGTGCCAACGACTCCCTGGGAAGCTGCTGCACATGGGTCATTGACCTTGGGAATGAATAGAGGGGGTAGAATACACAGCTTTGATCACCCCCACACAGTGACAACTGGTCCCAACTGCTGAACTAGGACAATGTTGAAGTCTTGGAGAGGAGAGAAATAGCAGAAAGCAGAACTTTTTCGTGGTTTTGCCTTCTGTGAGGTGATTTCTTGTGGAGTGGTGGCTCTGATACAACCCCTCTGTTCTTTATTGAGTCACCAGTCTTTGTTTCAGCCTCATCTTCGTGTATCTTGTTTTTTACTAATAGATCTTTTAAACATTACACTTGGTCACCAAAAAAAAGAAGAGAGATGTTGTCAGCTTTAGCCCTGCCACTTGTGCTCAGTTTTGAAGGCAGGAGAGGAACATGGGAGCAAACAATCCTGCAGTATCTACCCCTTGTTTTGTGGCACATTAGAGTCAAGACTTAGTTTAAGCTTGTCAAAACCCTTTGTGTGTTGTGCAGTCAAGAGTGAAATCGTGTTTAAACTTAAAATTCTGGTTGTTAGTGCATGGACAGCCACTCTGGAGGAGAACCCACAACCAGAGCTTTGTCAGCCTGATGCAAGGAGAAGGATAGCTCAAACGTGCTGGGCTGGAGGAAGCAAGGCAGGTTTTCTCCTGCTAAAAGGAAATGGGAGTCACATTGACATGGTTAGAATTGCATGAATTAGCTCATGTGGTGCATAAAGTGGTAAATAAGTGAACTCTCCAGATGCAAAGTGCTGTGCCAATGTGTGGAGGCAGCTGTTGTTCCAGATGCTTCCAGTGGCTTCAGCAGGGAAAGGCTTTTAGAACCTGATCATTGCTATTGTTTGCAGAGCTCTCACTCAGGAGCAAGAGCACTAAAGCAGGAGGCAGGAAAGCAGGTGATTGGCTTCTCAGATGAGCAGTGCACTAATTAGACAATCCAATGCTTTTCTCCAAGGAAACCTTTGGAAACCGTTCAGAGAACAGCCACTCTTAGAATGTCCCTTTGTGTGGCTGATTCAAGGAACATGCAGGCAGCTGGAGACCCTGAGGCTGAAGAAATCAGCCTCCACGCTTTGGCAATCACAGCCAGCAAGTGCTTTTTGCTCCTTTCAGTGAGGTTTTGCTACCCCTGAGCACTGCCATCCCCTGCAGAAAAGCTGAGTGTGCTCTGCCTGCACCACCTTTGCACTGGGCTTGAGAAAACAGATGTGGCTTGGAGGGGGTTCTGTCAGCTCAGGTGTCCTGAGCATGGAGAGAGGCTGAAACAACTGTTTCATAGGAGCAAAACTTTTATGGGAGGAAAACACAAAAGGTAAAAAGCCCTAATTCACACTGATGGGAGAAAGAAGAGATTACTTCTGGGTTCTTTCTAGGAATACTTCCTTGGATCTGCTTCCAAGGCTTTGGCTACCTGAGGTCACCCCAGCAGGGGAGGGTTGGGCCACCCAGGCCTGGCACTAGGACCTCCCAATTACCCACAGTAGCTTCTCAAATCCAGTGCACAGATGGATAATCATAGAATCATAGAATCGATCAGGTTGGAAAAGCCCTCCGAGATCATCAAGTCCAACCCTTGGGCCAACTCCAGTCCATTAACTAGATCATGGCACTCAGTGCCACATCCAATCTGCGTTTAAAAATCTCCAGGGATGGGGAATCCACCCCCTCTCTGGGCAGCCCATTCCAATCCCTCAGCACTCTCTCTGTGAAGATTTTTTTTCTGCTCTCCAGCTTCAATTTCCCCTGGCAGAGCTTGAGCCCCCCGTGCCCCCTTGTCCTATTGCTGAGTGCCTGGGAGAAGAGACCAACCCCCACCTGGCCACAACTTCCCTTCAGGCAGTTCCAGACAGTGCTGAGGTCACCTCTGAGCCTCCTCTTCTCCAGGCTAAACAACCCCAGCTCCCTCAGCCTCTCTCCATAGGACTTGTATATAAAAATATAATGAAGCCATAATGTAACTCTCAATTTCATTGTAATAATTAATTTTAGTGCCTTTAGTTGCAGCACCACTGTAGAACTATTAGAGAGCTGCATTCCTTCACCTGCCTTGCCCCTGTCCAAATCTGCCTTGCACAATGTGCAAAGGCAAAAAGCACTTGCAAGCAGCTCTTGGAATAAACCCATTTAAAATCCAATGTTTTACTAGAATATCTTGAACATATTATTATGTATGGGGGAACTGTGGGAAAGCCGTGACTGGGAAAGGAATAATACTGTCATTAACTGAAGGAGAAGATAGACCTTAATTTTTCTTGTTCAGCAGTCTCAGGGTTTCAAAGTTTCTCCCACACATGCTGATAAAATGGGTGAATGACAAATAGTGTGTTACAATGGCACCAGTCATTACATTTTAAAAGTGTGGTTTATTTGATTGCAGATATGTGAAACTAAGGAGGGAAACTCCAGAGGGTTTATATCAGGAAACAACTTCACTGAAAGAAAACCTACATTTGGCACAGTGTGTTTTCCTTCTTTTGTTTTCCTCATGAAGACTAGATAAAAATATTTTTAATTATAATCTTCAAAAATGAATAAAAGTAGACTTCAAATTAATGAAGGAAAATTATTGTTACAGATCCTTATCAGCAAACCTCTTACATATAATTAATCATGTTACACATTCAAGATACGCAAGTTCTGGAGACTGAGTTAACGTTAATTTTTGTGTGAATGCATCTGGGCTTTGGGGATTCTCTGAGAAGTTTTATTTCTCATTTCTGTCTGTTGACGATTCGGGGCCTAGAGATGAAGGTGTGAGGACACTGAGGGCAGTTGGTGTGTTCAGCTGGAGGAGACTGAGGGGAGACCTCAGTGCAGGGACAACTTCCTCAGGAGGGGCAGAGGAGGGGCAGGCACTGAATTCTGCTCTGTGGGGACCAGGGACAGCACCCAGGGAATGGCTGGAGCTGTGTCAGGGCAGGGACAGCACCCAGGGAAGGGCTGGAGCTGTGCCAGGGCAGGGTCAGTTGGATCTCAGGGAAAGGCTCTTCCCCCAGGGGTGGTGGGCACTGACCAGGCTCCCCAGGGCAGTGGGCACTGCCCCAAGGCTGCCAGAGCTCCAGGAGGGTTTGGATGATGCTCTGGGGTACAGGGGGTGACTCTTGGGGCTGGGCCTGTGCAGGGCCGGGGGCTGGACTGGATGGTCCTTTTGGGTCCTTCCAGCTCGGCACATTCTGTGATTCTGCAGTGATTGGGAAGGTACATCAACAGTCCACTTGCATTTTATGACAGATATTTTTCAATAAAGATGTCAAAGTCTGGATTACTTTTTGAGCAACCTAGGCTAGTGGAAGGTGTCCCTGCCCATGGCAGGGGATGGAATGAGAAGGGCTTTAAGAAGAGCTTTCACATCAGATCATTCTGTGACTCTGATTCTGTAACTCAGGACACCCCCTGAAGTGCCATCAAGTGCTGTGGCTCCTGTTTGCTTCACACTTTTTACAGCCGAATGCTGCTCTTTTCTCTCTTATAGAATCAGTAGAGTTGGAAAAGACCTACAACATTATGAAGTCCAACCTTCAAACAAATCCCACCCTTCCCACTAAACCATTTCACTCAAAGCCACTTCTAGTAATTTTGTGTACACTTCCAGGGAGGGTGACTCCACCACTGCCTTGGGCAGTTCCTGATATCCAACCCGACCCTCCCTCGGCACAACGTGGGGCCATTTTCCCATCGTCCTGTTTCTTGTTACCCGGGAGAAGAGCCTGACCCTCATCTTGCCACAACCTCCTTTCAGGGAGTTGTAGAGAGCAAAAAGGTCTCCCCTGAGCCTTGAGGGGCCTTTAGGTAAGCAGTATCTATGACAAGGCTCTCTGTAAATGAAGCCATCAGTGCTAGCACCAAGTTGAGTGCACTTGGTCAGTGTTTGCTGATCCGCCTGTATAGTCAGTCACCTGTGCTCTTTTCCCATGGGATTGCATTTTGATTTCATAGAATCACAGAGTCACAGAATGGATTGGGTTGGAAAAGACCTCCCAGATCATCAAGTCCAACCCTTGGGCCAACTCCAGTCCCTTTACCAGATCATGGCACTCAGTGCCACGGCCAAGCTCAGCTGAAAAACCTCCAGGGATGGGGAATCCACCCCCTCTCTGGGCAGCCCATTCCAATGCCTGAGCACTCTCTCTGCAAAGAATTTCTTTCTGCTCTCCAACTTCAATTTCCCCTGGCAGAGCTTGAGCCCCCCGTGCCCCCTTGTCCTATTGCTGAGTGCCTGGGAGAAGAGACCAACCCCCACCTGGCCACAACTTCCCTGATGTGGCACTTCCAGACAGTGCTGAGGTCACCTCTCAGCCTCCTCTTCTCCAGCACAAACACCCCCAGCTCCCTCAGCCTCTCCCCACAGCACTTGTGCTCCACTCCCTTCTCCAGCCTCGTTGCTCTTCTCTGGACTCCTTTCAGTTCATCAAAACTCTTTCCTTGTAGGATTTTGGATTCCTTGCAGTGAGCATGTTCAAACACTGTAGTTGGGAGCTGAGTGTCTTTCTTTTTGGTCATCAAAATTTACTAAGGGTTAGTTCTCCACTGTCCTCTCATTTTCTCTGAGGAATTTCAGTTTCTCATTGGGCTTTCTAAAATTTCTGGTAGCAGCTGTTTGCTCTTAAGCTTTATATTTCCTGTATTTATACTTGAATTATTGATTAGCTTCTTTATCTTTTTTTTTTCCTTCATTGAGAATATTATTTGGAGCAAATTTGCTTGCCACAGTGTATCTGCATTACATCACTTTGCCTGAATTACAAGGCCACACTGGAAACAGCAAGTTCTTCAGAACAAGCCTCTCTAAAGCTGCAGTCCCCAAATCCCAGCCTCCAGTAGCTCATTTCTGGAATGCCTCGACTTCTGTTAGAGCAGGGAATACAAAGCAGAAAGATGGGAAGTAAAGAATTCAGTATTCCTGGGGTCTTTTTGCTTCCTTTGTTTTGTTTTCCTTTCATCTAAAAATAGAAGTGTCTTCTCTTTATGTGGTTTGCATTCATAGCAACCAAGGACAACAGTTAATTCAGGCTGGTGCCAAAGGGATCAGATCAAGCTCTGTGTGGAGGGGACAACAGTTTCTTCAGGTCAGAGATGAAAATCTGTTTCTAACTTGCAGTCTAAGAAGAGGAAGGAAAGTTTCCAGGCATCTGAGAGTGCTGCCACCCCAAAAGCCTGTTCAGTGCAAGAAAAGCCTCCAAAAAAAATTGAAAAGGAAAATTATCAGTGGTATTTTGGGGTGTTGGAAAATACCAATCTCCAAAGCAAATGAGGGAGAATCAGATTTCAGCCCCACACATCCAGAGGGCAGTGGGAGCAGTGCAGGAGGCAGAGGTGGGAGGAGGGGAATGTGACTGGAAATGCCCCAAACCCAACCCCTCTCATGGCCACTTCTGTCCATCCATAGGCCTGCCATGTTTGGACTTCAGAAAGTACTTGGTATGTTCTCACTGAGGAATTATTAATAAAAATGAGTCAGAGAGGGACTCCTCATCAGGAACTGATGGACAAAGAGTAATGGGTACAAACTGACAGTGGGGAAATTTAGGTTGGATATATGGAAGAAATCTTTCCCTGAGTATGGGCAGGCCCTGGCACAGGTTGGGCAGAGAAGCTGTGGCTGCCCCATCCCTGGGAGTGTCCCAGGCCAGGCTGGTCAGGGCTTGGAGCACCCTGGGCTGGTGGGAGGTGTCCCTGCCCGTGGGAAAGGGTTAGAACAAGAGGGTTTTTCTGGTCCCTTCCAACTCAAACTCTGTGATTCTGTGAGAACTGCAAAGGATAATGATCAGTTTGAGTCTTGCTCAGGAAGTAGAAAACTGGCTGGAGCAGTGGAAGGAACTGAATTTCCAGAGGTGAAAAAGGTACTTTGGAGCCAGAGGGCCTGGGGCAAGCACAGGCAGAGAAAACCTTATTGTGCTTTAACACCCAACTGGATAAATGCAGCAAGTGTTGAAGCCATGGGTGGGGTGTGGTAGGCAAGGACTGGTGCAGCCCTTTATGTCCTGCCTGTCCACCTGGGGATGAGGCATTGGCTGTTCTTCTTTACAGTCCTTTCTGCTCTGTCATGTACAGGGGTTTAGCATCCCAAGCCCCCCAAAACAGCAGAGAAAAGGAAGGCCATGTCCATTATCTTTGCTGCTAATCAGATCTGGGTGTTGCACTACTGGTAATGAACTCAATACTGAGGCATGGTAGGAGCAAAGATGATGCTTTTGTTAAGCTGAGCTGAAAATACATTTAAAAGGCAACAAATCTTTTGATTGAAGAAAGCCATGAACTCACAAGAACAAAGGCTATGATGTTTAGAATACCTTTTTCCCTGTATCCCAAAAGGTTTTTGTTCATTTCAGCAATGATTTGAGCCAGAGAACACAGAATTCCCAAAACCAGGAAGACAAGGTTGGCCTGAACTCAATTTCCATGGAAGGTGATGGAAAAATTTCTGGGAACATTATGACAGATCCTAGAAAAGTGAAGATGATAAGTAGAACAGTTCTATAATCCCACTGGGAGAAGATCATCATCTCTGGAAAGATAAGGGGGCTCCTTTTCACTGGTATTTGTTTTATGAAATGCATCGAATGTGTCTCTTACTTCATGTCACCTGTGATAGTCAAATACAAACCTGATCTTGGGCTGCTGGGGAAGAGCAAGAGCTTCAGGCAGCTGTTGATACAGTTCACAAAATCCATCTGTATTCTGATTTAAAAGGAATTGTAAGTTATCCTTCCCCTTTACAAACATCATTGGGAACAGAAAAGTGGCAAACTGGTATTTTGTGTTCATGATGAGCTATTTTTTTTGGCTGCAATAAAAGAGATATGGAATTTCTCACAGGTTAACTCATTTCAAAGCTCAGCACACAACCTCTTGTTTTTCAGGCAGCTGCTTTTGCTAAGACCATCCACATGGATGTGGCCCCTCCCCTCCAGGATTTGGGTCATGTCAATATGATTTCCACTTGACCTGCCTTTTTTGCTTTGCTGGGAGCCAACTCCTAATCTATAGTTACATGGCTCAGCACACAAGCCTCTGACTGCTTTTGCCTGGCCTTTGTAAAGTCTTTGCAATGCACTTTTTGATCGTTGGAGGGTTGAGTAGGCTAAAATATTACATTATTGACACATATTCTCATGCTGGGAGAAGTCAAATGTGCCAGTTATTTGGGAAAACTGGAGACTCCAATTAGGTATCCACAGCGAAACACTTTTTTCTCTCAGTTTATCTTTCCTACTTTGCTGCCAGAGTCATAATGGAGATTTTGTTCCTGCTTCAACTGTTTAACTGTGGTACAGTTAAGTTGGAGGATTTTCTCTTGTCTTTCATGTGTTAACAGCTCTGAGATTTAAAGGGAAGTTTTCCCTCACACAGTTGTTCTCATTCATGCTTTTGCTGTGGCTTTCCATGCTGTATCTTTTGTTTGCTCTTTGGCATGATCTCTGTGCCACTCCCTGCAAGGATCACTTGGTTTGGCTGTTAGGGGGATGCTCATAGGAGTAGGTGTGTCCAAGCTGGCTCATTATATCACCCTCACCTTTACTTACATCTGGGATTCAAGGGAAAAGATGTAGTTTGTGTTACAGTCTGTCTTTTTCTTCTGTTATAAAGAATGGGATCCTGGCCTGGATCCAAAGTAGCGTGGCCAGCAGGCCCAGGGCAGTGAGCCTTCCCCTGGACTCTGCCTTGGGGAGGCCACACCTTGAGTGTTGTGTTGAGTTCTGGGCCCCTCAGTTGAGGC
>VWZD01002808.1:205564-217645 GCA_013396695.1 Sakesphorus luctuosus | reverse complement strand
GCTGAGGGATTGGAATGGGCTGCCCAGAGAGGGGGTGGATTCCCCATCCCTGGAGGTTTTTCAGCTGAGCTTGGTCGTGGCACTGAGTGCCATGATCTGGTAAAGGGACTGGAGTTGGCCCAAGGGTTGGACTTGATGATCTCGGAGGTCTTTTCCAACCCAATCCATTCTGTGATTCTATGAAATAAAATGTATAATAGTTATAGATTATAGTACTTTGGTCAGGGTGAGTTCTGCTTTAAGGATCACAGAATGGGTTCGGTTGGAAGGGACCTTAAAACCCATCCAGTGTATTTAAGGTTCAAACACAGGAAGGTGATGTTGGAAGGAGTTCCCTCAGAGAATTTTTCTCACCATACCAACATAAAGGTTTGGGCATTGGAATGCCAGGACTGAGGACAAAAAGTGGCTGATGACTTTCAGATTCTAACTAAATGGTAGGGTGAAGGTGAGAAACAGAACCCCAGCACCTGGGGGTGGGAGAGGTTTTTCGAGGTATTCTGGCTTGACTTTTGGTTTTGGACAGCTGCAGAAAAGGAGCCACTGCTTGCTAAGCTGGTGAGAGCTTTTCTGGCTCTGCTCCTTGCCTTCCCCCTCCATCTCTGTGCACCTTGAGCTTCAGAGAGAGAGAGAGAGAGAAGAGAGTCACAGCAGCTTCAGGGCACACTGCAGACCTTTCCTTCCTGGGGACCAACTTGGACTGCAAGAAGATTCCTGGGAATTATAACCACTCTTCCACTCCCAGCTTTTCTTTCTTTTTGAACAAAGGACAAGGAGAGAGAGGGGGTCTGTTTTTTCCTCCACGAAAAAGGCTCCATCCTGTACCACTGAGTGTTCACTCCTTGTCTCTGCCTCGCTGGGAAAAGACTGAGAATTCACCTCTCAGCCAGCCCAGGTGTGACACTGACACTGTAAATAAATAGAACTGAACCAGGAGGAATCCACCATGTTGGGGTTTTTTTTTGGGGGGTTGTTCTTTTTATTTCTTTTTTTTTTTTTTTTTGGTGCTGGGGGAGTAGTTTGCTCTGGTCTGTTTATAGTTATATATATATCTACATACATATATATATACACACAGTAGTTAAGAACAGTTATCCTTCTTATATACATTTTCTAATTAAAGTTCCTTTTTCTTAAATTTAATAAGGAGTGATGTAGTTATTGAGGAGGAATCCTCTCCCCTAGTTTTGGTAAACGTTTTGGTTTTCCTCAAACTTAGACACAGTGCCCCCCCTGCCATGGGCAGGGACACCTCCCACCAGCCCAGCCTGCTCCAAGCCCTGTCCAACCTGGCCTTGGACACTCCCAGGGATGGGGCAGCCACAGCTGCTCTGCCCAACCTGTGCCAGGGCCTGCCCACCCTCCCAGACAGGAATTCCTTCCCAATATCCCACCTATCCCTGCCCTCTGGCAGTGGGAAGCCATTCCCCTTGTCCTGTCCCTCCATCCCTTGTCCCCAGTCCCTCTCCAGCTCTCCTGTTGGCCCCTTCAGGCCCTGGAAGGGGCTCTCAGGTGTCCCTGGAGCCTTCTCTTCTCCAGGTGACCCCCCAGCCCCCCCAGTCTGGCTCCAGAGCAGAGGGATCCAGCCCTTGGAGCATCTCTGTGGCTGCCTCTGGACCTGCTCCAGCAGCTCCATGTCCTTCCTCTGTGGTGTGTCTTCTGTCTGTGACAGAGACCAGATTAGCCAACTCCCTTTGCATCCTTCTGGTTTTGAGCCTGTGTCTCCATTAATCACGTACTCTGGCAGAGGTGACTGTCCTCTGAAGGCAGGAGCTATAAAAAGCCTCCTCAGCCTGTTTGGGTCAGTCAGGGGAGTTACCTTGTCTTTTCCTTGCCAGCTCCCTGCAATTAAAACCCACACAGGCAGCTCAGAGCTTATTTGCAGGTCAGAGCAGTGACCTGCCTCCCCTGGGACACTGCTCTTAGTTGGATAATAACAGCTATCAAGGTTATTAAAGAATAGAGAGTTGGTATAACTGAGTTTTGTCACTTAATGACAACGCAAATGCCAGCACTGGGCTGTGCATGAATTGCTGAATTGTAGACAGTTTGCTTAATTTCCTAAGTCTGGAGTTTATAAAGGCCGTTATTAAAAATAAATGTATATATTGGGAAAATTGCAAGAGGCAAATGAACTTGATTGCTTTTTAGCTTTTGCCCAGGACCTTGCTCCTACCCACGTGCTTGGCATTTTTTGAGCTGCTTAAATGGAAGAGTTCCTCTGTACTGCATCCATGGCCTCACTTCATGTGCCCTCTGAGACTGGTCCCTTGGAGGATGTTGTTGAAAAGTGCCCAGGCCAAGGTCATGTTTTCCTCCCTTTCTGGAGAGAGTGTTTTCATGTCGTATAGAAAATGACGCTGAGATGTGTTTGATAATTTTTTTGTAAGAAAAGGTGAGTAAACAGGGAGTTTCCATTGTCATAGTCAGCTGTTTCAGAGGAGAGGAGCCCATCTGATAAGGAATTTATTACAGAAAGGACATTTGAAGTGGTTTATGAGGACAGACCTCACATGGGAGCATGTGTCTCATAGCAGTCAACACAGAAGCTTCAGAACCCTTTTGCCAGACCCCTGTGTGCAGAACCCATGCAAAGCTCTGTAATAAATCAAAGACAAAAATATTTAGATGGGTTTCACAAAGCCACTCTTCACAGAGAACAAGTTCTCTGAAGAAATCTGTTCCATTACGCATTTGAGCAGCTGTGACATTAATCATTATGTCATTAATAATTTGACATTAGTAATTTCTCCCATCGTTTAATCCCTTTTAATCTGTCTGCTACAAGATGCAGGACTTAAAAACAGTCAGTTAGACTCACTGTGTTCTACTCTTGCCTTCAGAGCTGCTTGATTCTCAGATGATGTGCAGAAGTCAGATCTGTCAATTAATTAATACCCTATTTATTAGCAAGTTTGTTGCCTTCTTGTTCTTAGTTTATCACACAGTGTCAGGTTTTTTGATGTTGCAGCTCTTTTTAATTTAGTCCTTTTCCTACTCTGTCCAGCATTCTCTTTGTGGTTTGCATATTGCTGTCTGGACACTGTGTGGACTTGTTATTGTTGGGTCCTCCAGCTGTTGGCATTGTGTTAGTCAGTTGGGTTAAGTTACCCTGGATTAGCTGTGGTTGCTTTTGTGCTTGGAGGACATTGCAGGGCTCGAAGAGAAGGGTGAAATGACTCTGTTTCCCCTGACTCCTGTTTGTGTGGTCGAACAACAGGAAGTCTGTACTTCTGTCTTGAGCTCCTCCCAGGGCAAACAGGGCACGGATGTTCTCCTGCCTGCTGGAACTTTAGGGGCAGGTGGATTTGTCTGTGGGCTTAAAAATGGTTAAACAAAAGCACTTACAAGGGTGATGTTATCAAGGACAAAGAGTTTCTAAAATTGAACAGATGTGGGTTTAATTGTGTGGCACCAGCTCAGAGCTTCACTGGAGGACATTTGTGGATAATACTGAGGCAAATGAGTGTGTGCTCTGTAAGCATGTGGGTGTAGAGATAAGGATTCATTTGCATATTCCTTTCACTTCAGCTTCCTTGTTGTCACAAGTTGTGTTTGAGGATGAGCACAACACTACTCTTGCATGGGCTGAGTGACTTGCCATTTGGTTTTTGAAGTGTTGCCATAGTAATGGAGAAGCTGTTTGGGAGCTGGAATGGTGTTTAATCAGCTGCCTTTACGGGGATGGTTTCCAGCAGAGATGGGACTGTGCCCAGGGTCTAGTCTGGCTGCTCCTGTCCTCCTGGGCAGGGAGCAGGTGTCTGCAGCCCACTTGCACCTTGTATTCTTCAGCCAGTTGCATTCATGCGCCCCCAGTTGCATTCTTCATCCTCCTTCTCTTTTGGATGTCCATCGCTCTGCAGATTGGCTGCTGCCCATGGTGCCCATGGCTGCAGATGGGCTGCTCCCCCTGGTGCCCATGGCTGCAGACTGGTTGCTCCCTGTGGTGCCCATGGCTGCAGATTGGCTGCTCCCCCTGGTGCCCATGGCTGCAGACTGGCTGCTCCCCATGGTGCCCATGGCTGCAGATTGGCTGCTCCCTGTGGTGCCCATGGCTGCAGATTGGCTGCTCCCCCTGGTGCCCATGGCTGCAGACTGGCTGCTCCCCGTGGTGCCCATGGCTGCAGATGGGCTGCTCCCTGTGGTGCCCATGGCTGCAGATGGGCTGCTCCCTGTGGTGCCCATGGCTGCAGATTGGCTGCTCCCCCTGGTGCCCATGGCTGCAGACTGGCTGCTCCCCGTGGTGCCCATGGCTGCAGATGGGCTGCTCCCTGTGGTGCCCATGGCTGCAGATTGGCTGCTCCCCCTGGTGCCCATGGCTGCAGACTGGCTGCTCCCCGTGGTGCCCATGGCTGCAGATGGGCTGCTCCCTGTGGTGCCCATGGCTGCAGATTGGCTGCTCCCCCTGGTGCCCATGGCTGCAGACTGGCTGCTCCCCGTGGTGCCCATGGCTGCAGATGGGCTGCTCCCTGTGGTGCCCATGGCTGCAGATTGGCTGCTCCCCCTGGTGCCCATGGCTGCAGATTGGCTGCTCCCCCTGGTGCCCATGGCTGCAGACTGGCTGCTCCCCGTGGTGCCCATGGCTGCAGATGGGCTGCTCCCTGTGGTGCCCATGGCTGCAGATTGGCTGCTCCCCCTGGTGCCCATGGCTGCAGACTGGCTGCTCCCCATGGTGCCCATGGCTGCAGATTGGCTGCTCCCTGTGGTGCCCATGGCTGCAGATTGGCTGCTCCCCCTGGTGCCCATGGCTGCAGACTGGCTGCTCTCTCTGGTGCCCATGACTGCAGACTGGCTGCTCCCCATGGTGCCCATGGCTGCAGATGGGCTGCTCACTGTGGTGCCCATGGCTGCAGATGAGCTGCTCCCTGTGGTGCCCATGGCTGTAGACTGGCTGCTCCCTGTGGTGCCCATGGCTGCAGACTGGGTGCTCCCTGTGGTGCCCATGGCTCCTGTGTGTGCCCACCTGAAGCCCTGCAACGGAGAGTGAAGGCTGGGCAGTGGCCAAGGGTGCAACACTTTCCTGTCTCTTCAAACCCCTTCCTTTCAAATCAGAGCATTTCCAGCACAAACTTCTTCCTTTGTCATTTTTATTGCTGCTTGTGCTTTACTTACTGCTTATCCTTTACTTACTGCTTATCCTTTACTTACTACTTATCCTTTTCCTTACCTTCACTTATTTTTTTACTTACCTTTTACTTGCCTTTTACTTTATCCCTTCTCTTGACTCTCTGCAGTTTCCTCAGGAGCCAAGTGCTTTGCTCATATCTTGGTGTATTTACTCTTTGGCCATTCAAGAAGAAAATGGATTTTTTCTTTGAAATCAATGCAGATCTTGTCTTGGGGAGAGGGAGAAGGCAACAGATCAGAGCTGGTGTAACCCCCAGTGCAAGAGAGATGAGGGCTGTGCAAAGTGAGGCTGTGTAGAGTGAGGCTCTCAGGGAGCTCAGGAGGTGGACACAGCCCCGTTCACAGACACTGCCTCTGGCTGAAAAAGATTTTTTTAGCTAGTAAAGAAAAAAAGGAGAAGAAAACAAAACACGGATATTCTGGATGACATGAAAGCATAGTTGTCCTTGGCATTGGTACCTTTGAGAGAAGACAAAAATAAAGTGCTCACAAAGGTGGATCCCAGGAATGTGGAGGAAGAGTGTGAAATGAGGCTGTAGCTGTGACCTACATCTCTGAGACTGACAACCCATTGCAGGGCAGGAGTGCTTAGGAGTGTGTACTGAAAAGGAAAAAATAATCAAAGATAAAAAGGAATCCATACTGCATAGGTGAAGTATACACTGCTGGGCTATTACACTTCCTCTCCTGAGGGTACACAGGTCTACCAAAGCTCCCAGAGTGTGCCAGAAAAAAAGATTTACTACCAGTTTACTCTGACATGGCCACTCATCCCTTTTTTGACAGTGTCCACAGTAGTTATTGGGTGAAACTGTCCTACTTTGCTTTTAACACTAAAAGTGTGGTCTTTAGGAAGAGAACATGCTCTCACAAGTTGCAGTCCAAGAATAAGATCTCAAGATTTGATGTGATGGGGCATCTATAGTAAGTTGAGTTGTCTAATAAACCCTAGCAATTCATCATCTGCTTTGGAAGTCTGAAGTTTAGTAGGCAGTCATATAGCATGTCTTTTGGTGCCTAGATCACCTCAGGAAAAAATCATGCATTTTGGAGGGGCAAGATGATTATGGCTTGATTTATTGGGCAACAAAATTGACTATAAAACTACTTTTACTATGCTCAGGGGACCAAGGCATAGAGATGTCATATTGAGTAATAACGTGGGGATAATATCAAGGTCTTTGGTCATCTCACTGATTTCACACAGGCGAAGCCACAGATATAAAACACTTGATACCAGAGGAATAGGACATTTCATGTGGGTAATAAACACCTGGGAAAATTAATGACCTGTCTGGCTAAAGAGATAAACCCTGAGTCACAATAAGGGAGAGCCCACGACGTGCCTTTAACTGTTTTAGTGCTGCCTGAGGTACCACTTAGCAGGTAAAATGTGGGTGGTACGTCATCTATTCCTACAGAAGAGCCACGGAATGCCCTGCAGTCTGCTGGATGCTGCCTAATTGCACCAGTTAATGAAAAAAGGGCAGTTGTTGTAGGATGTCTTTTCCCTGGGACACATTTTAATGCCAAAGAGAACAATGAGGCTTTAGAACTGGTGGTGCCTTGCAGCAGGTCCCCACCTGTGGCCAGTGAGCCACCGAGAGCTCCTGCCAAAGGAAGCAGAAGTTGAGCTTCTCTAATTTTTGGTTGGCCCCACACTGGAGGGCACAGGATCACAGGGCAGTGCCCTGGGGATGCTGAGCTTCTCTGTGGCTCTGGGCACTGAGAGCACAAGTGTGGGGAGGAGCAGCTGAGGGAGGGGGGGGGCTCAGCCTGGAGAAAAGGAGGCTCAGGGGGCACCTTCTGGCTCTGCAATCCCTGCCAGGATGGGGGAGCCGGGGAGGGTCGGGCTGTGCTCCAGGGCACAGGGACAGGAGGAGAGGGCACGGCCTCAGGCTGGGCCAGGGCAGGGGCAGGTGGACATCAGAGACTAAATATCATGGAGATGTGACACTTGAGGCCCTGGTTGAGTGGTGAACATGGCTGGTGATTGGCTGTGATCATCTTGGAGGCCTTTTGCAACCCGAATATTTCTGTGATTCTACGGTAGTGCCACTGATAGACTGAGAACAGACAAACAGTCTCTGCCAAAGCAAAAGGCAGTTCAGGTCAGGCTTTCACTCAGCTGCTCTCCCTTCTGATTAGATTTTAGTTTGTTGTTTGGAAATGTCTTTTTTGCAGCTCAGCTGGTGGTGCTGTGGGGACTCTCCCCACGTGTGGTGGGGTGGATTTCAGCAGAGCATTCAGACCTGCACCTCACTCCAGGCACACACTGGGATCCTGCTGGAGGCATAACTGGGAGTGAGCTGCTGAGCAGGGGGTGGAGTGGGAAGGACACGGAATGCATGAGCTGAGCTCTGCCTAACAGTCTGCTCATGTGATGGGATATTTTGCAGCATAAACTGAATTAAGCAGAGGTGAAGGAAGGGCAGTTTGGGACCCTTGCCAGAAAATAAGCAATTTTTTATCCTGTACAATGGTTATATTCCCATTGTGGCACATAACACACCCAGGAAGGGAAGAGATGAGCCTGGGGGTACAAAGAACACTCCAACCATCCAGTTGGTGCACCAGTGGGTTTTAACTCCTCTTCCTTGAGGTGACCAAAATTGGTTTAAGTGGCTTTTGGAAGATGTGTGTGTTCTCCAGTAAATATTTGAGATTAATTTTAAAAGAGAGAAAAGTTTGTAAGTGATTAAAAGGAACCCCCTGAGTTTTGGGGTGGATCAGTGAGTGATGAATCAATCCCACAGAGATGGAGCAAAATATGGACAAAATCTGGAAACAAGTGGGGAAGAAGGCAGAGCTGGTGTCTGTGCACACTCTCACATGGAATAAATATGGATTCCTGCCCTCACTGCAACTAGAAATGCTTGAGCCAAACTTTGATCTTATGTGGGTGAGGGAAATGCCATAAGCAGAGATTTTTCAGATCTGAACACAATTTTAGCTTAGAAGTTGGGAAGTTTGGGAAGGAAAAAAAGAGTAAAAGTTGGCAAGACTTGGTTTAGAAATGCAGAAATTCAGCCTGGGCTCACTGTCAGTTGTGCTCCAATTTATTCTATGTATTTTATCAGAACTATGTGACTTTAGATTTTAAGAGCTGTTTCCATGAGTTTTGATCTTTGTGATACCCCGATCCTGAATTCTGCAGTGGCAAAGTTATAAACTGCTCCAGTATTTGCATTTTTAATACCTCATTACATTTTATGAGTTCCAGTCAATGCTTTAGCATTTGTTACAGTTTTTTTTTTTTTATTTGGCCTGTACATGCGTAGCTGTCAGAGCAAAATTGCAATATACAGCTGTTGTCTCACAGAGGAACCTTTCAGGAATAGCCAGAAACTCTTATCCCAAGCCTCTAATTAGGAAATTTATATCAAATCACTCACCGTGTGTGTGCCATGAAAGTTATGGATTGTGCTGGGGTGTGGGTACAAATAAGTGATAAGAACACCAAGGAATCTTGGCAATAGAGTATTTAAAAAGGAAATATTTATAATCAAGCACACATAAACGTGACATTTCCAAACAATTTAGTGGCACAGAAGTGTCCCACTGTCCAGGTTTCAGAGAAAATGGGAATTCCCAGAGGAAGTACTTGCTTTGTCCATGACCTGGGGATGGGTGTATTACAGTGTTGGATTATGAAACAGAAAAAACACCAACAAAACACAAAAAGTCTGCTGTCTTAACACATGGTTTTGAGGAAGTTTTGGTATTTAAGGCTTGATCTGAACTCTCAAAAACTGAGAGGGAAAATACCAGGCTGGGTAATTTCAGATCTGCAGCAAGAAAAAGGGAAAAAGCAATTTATGATATAGAAAGACCTCTGCTGGTAGGAGAAAAAAAAAAGAAAACCACAAGGAGAGCTCTGGCACTTTTCTACTTGAGGGACAACAACTGAGATGGCCTTTGGACAGGAGAAGAGAAATGGGACAGTCCTCCCTCTCAAACCAAGCAATCTGTGTTTTCCTCTGCCTTTAACAAAGCACCAAACTCAGCACCAGAGTCAAAAGAGACTGAACTTTGCTTTCAGAAAACGTGTACATGCTCATTGGCCTTTGAGTTGACAAAAGTATTTGAAGATGGATTATTGAGAGTGACTTACTAGATTTGCTTGAATAATTCAAATTCCAGCAATGCTCTTCAAAAGCTTCCACAGTGCTGTTGTTTCATTTATTTGTATTCTTTGCTAAAAGCCCTGGTGCTTTGGAGATCATTTAATTCCTTCATTTGTTGGGGAGGCAATAAAGCTTTTGCCATTAGCATTAGATTAATTTTAGAGAGCTGTAGATGGTGAAGCAGAAAAGGATGTTATTGAGCAGAACTATAAGAGAGATTGGCCATTTCTTCAGTAGCTTTCCAAGGACAATAATGAAGGGATTGAATCATAAGATCAAACCAGAAAGTCTTGCCTCCATGTACATGTTTTTCTTATCTCTTGGTTTGACTGTGACTCCTGAAACAGCATTTTCACAAGTACCTGTGTCTCTGTAGCCCTTTAGGTTGTTAGAGCTCAGAGCAGGGGATGGAATCAAGACCTCATTTTTCTTAAATGCACTGCATAGATTGCATAGATAAAATCTCACTTGTGCCCCAAGGCTCTGTCCTTTAGTGCTTTTATTGGCAAACACAGCTAAAGGAGGAGGTGGGAATTTCATTCTCACCGTGATGAGGTGAAATGGCTGAAGGATGAAGTTGGTCTGTGTAATCTGTTCTTTCACACTTGGACCTTTTCTAACCAACCTGGATTATTTTGTCCTTGCAAACTTCCTTGTCCTCACAGTTGCAGTGGGTAGTAATTGCTTGAAAAAAGATGGCATGTTGTTCAGGTTCCTTTGAAAGTTAAATGAGATGCATTCATTATGTCACGGTTCACAAATTTAAGAATGAAACCCACATTCTCTTCAAATTTATCCTTTTTATTGTGCCAGGTATATACTGCCTTGGATATCTATGAACTCAATTTGCATCCAGTTTTCTCAGTGGAAAAAAAAAATAAAGAAAATATTAAGAGTCACTTGAAATTATGTGCAAATAAATGAACTGTAAATCTTCGCTATTATAGTCAATTAAGAATATTACCAAATGGCCATCTTAGGCACTTTTCATGCAGCTCTGTTTATGAGATTGTTGCAGAGACTGGAACTGGGGATGGAAGAAGGATTTTGAAGTGTCCCTTGCTTTCTTTAGAGTGGAGTGATGTTTTCCAGAGGGCACTGGAGCTCTCCAAGAAGCTGCTGCAGTTCAGCAAGGTCAGCAAGGTCTCTCCAGCTGAGAAAAGCAGGAATCTCCAGTGTGTCTGGGCAGTTCATTCCCAGAATCAGAGAGTGGCTTGGCTTGGAAGGGATCTGAAAGATGCTTTGAGTCTGAAAGGGAGTAGCTGCATCTTCAGCCGGTTTTACTCACTGAGTAGGCACAAATTAGTTGATTTTTCATTAGGTATCCTTTATAATTCCATATAATATAGTAATTTGGTTCTGGAGAAAATCATATTTTAAACTGACTAGATAGAGAGCAATTAATTTCTCACTGGTGTGCCTTGAACTCTGTGTGTTGGAGTTGGGATAACCTTCTGGGACATGGAACAAAGGAGGTTATCCAGTATTTTCTACTGAGTATTATCCACTGGCAGTGACAGGTTAAGGTCAGAAGTGCACAAACACAGAGACGAGAAACTCAAAGGAGTTCTCAGAGAGAGAAAAGTCTCTCTAAGGCCAGAGATGAGAAGGGAATTTCAGAAATTTCAGGATGAAGATTTCTGCTGTGATGGGAGGAGACTCCCTGCCAATGGAGATTTTTAGGAGGGTTTTGATCTCTCAGAGTCAATATTAAATGTCCCTAAGAAAAAGCTTATATTGCCAAATTGTTCATGATATATTTACTTACAAGTGTCTTCAGTTTTCAGGTCTGGCAGAAGCTTTCATGGAGCTGGAATTAATTTCAGGCAGGTTGTTACTAATTTAGTCACAGCATCAATCCTTCATGTGCCCCGTGAGAGAGGTCGGTGGTCCCCGTGGTTGGACTGATAGCACGGGCATGTTTGGCAGGGGTGCAGTGCCAGGGTAACTTGCTGCTCCTCAGAGGCTCTGTTAATTTTCAGGAGGGAGTATTTCAATAGTGATGGCGCTGCAGGAATAAATCAGAGCCCTTTACTCAGCAGAAGCTCCGTGTGGAGTCAGTCCCATAAAGAGCAGCAGCCAAAAAATTACATCACCCCCAGGGACCTGGAGTGGTAGCAGAATGGCACAGGCTGGCACAGAACCAGCCCTGAGACCCACTGGGCTTGTGGAAACATTACCCTTTGTATTTGCTACTCTCAGTCAAGTCCTTGGGGATTTTCTTCCCTTCTGTGACTTCCCTTAGAGACTCCAAGCAGTAAAAGGCTATTTTGTTTGGCTCAGTGAGCATTCCAGCCTCCCTTTCCACATCGTGGTTGGGTGTGTCACACTTGCATATGTGATCAGCTTGAGCTTTTCCATAGATATAAAAGTGGATTATTGAGAACTAAAAGCTCTTGTCCTGTGTGACTCCCGTGTTGCCCTGGGAAAATAACAATAATAATAATAATGGCCAATCTTCGCGAAGGAAGATTTGGGAAGGGCTCACCCCATGTGTGCCCTCTGAGCCTGCGCAGGAGATTTTTTTTTTAGGTGAGGCACAGCGTGCGCAGAACTGGCCCCACCGTTTAAGTCCTGAGGTTCATTTGCCACGGCCGAGCAAGCTTGGACAGTGTGCTGGTTTAGAGGTAAACCAGCAGGAGAAATGAGCTCAACACGAGAGAGTGGAAGTCAGAGCTACAATTTAATAATAATAATACAGTAAATACCCTGACGCAAAGGGAGATTGCTTTCAACTCCCAAAGCCCAGCAGTATAACCCAGTGCCCTGGGGTACAAACCCAAAAGGGTTTGTTAGCCCTTGTGCCGAGACCCGCGTGGTTCCCCCA
>VWZD01002808.1:167406-205344 GCA_013396695.1 Sakesphorus luctuosus | reverse complement strand
GCCCGTACTGAGACTCGAACTTGCGACCTTGGGAGTTGAAGACCGGAGTGCTCTGTACTACGCCTCGGGACCGCCTCCCTGGGAAAATACCCTCATTTGAAAGAACAGCAGAAAGTTGTGTGTATGGTCAAACACAGTTCCCAGTTATGAAGTTTATTAAACTGGTTTTGCAGTGCTGTCATTCTGAGCAGTGGTTTCTGCTCCTTCCCTGTCTCAGCCCTGCAGGGTGTGTGGCTCCAGCCTGCACAGACCTTGGCTCTTCTCACACTCCCTGCAGCTGCAGAGGCTCAGGCAGGACATTCCAGGTGCAGCTGTGTCTGCCTTGGGGTCAGCAGTAGCACAACCCAAAGTGCTGCCAGCACTCCCTGCCCTGTGGCTGGCACTGGGGGTGTCCCAGAACAGCAGCAGGAGTGGATCCTGACTGTGGCACACCCACAGGTGGGGATCCTGTCCATGTGGAGGACCTCAGGGGTGCTGCTGCACTGCCACAGAGGTGCTGCTGGGGTGGCCAGGTCTGATCCAGACCCCCAGCAGAATCCCAGGACCACTGAGGTTGGCAAAGCCCGCCCAGCCCATGGAGCCCACCCTGTGCCCCATGCCCACCTTGTCCCCCAGCCCAGAGCACTCAGTGCCACAGCCAGTCCTGCCTTGGGCACCTCCAGGGCTGGGCACTCCAAACCTCCCTGGGCAGACCCTGCCAAGGCCTGACCACCCTTGCCAGGCAGAAATTCCTGCTGCTGTGCCCCCTGCCCCTGCCCTGGCCCAGCCTGAGGCCTTGCCCTCTCCTCCTGTCCCTGTGCCCTGGAGCACAGCCCGACTCCCCCCAGCTCCCCCCTCCTGGCAGGGATTGCAGAGCCAGAAGGTGCTCCCTGAGCCTCCTTTTCTCCAGGCTGAGCCCCCCCAGCTCCCTCAGCTGCTGCTCCAGCCCTTTCCCAGCTCCATTCCCTGCTCTGCACACGCTCCAGCCCCTCAGGGTCTCTCCCAGGAGTGCCCAGAACTGGCACAGCCCTCGAGGGGTCCCAGCAGACCCCCTACCAGTAAGTTCTATCATTGTTTTCCCAAACAGTCCAAGTTTCTCTATCAAACTGCCTTTTCTTCTTCTCTAATTGACATCTATTTAAATCAAATATAGTATTCACTCTTACTACAGTGTTTCGGGGATATCCAGAACCTCTACAATTATAGCATTTCTAAATGACTATAAAAATTAAATTTTAGTCTTTCCAAACAGATAAAAACTTTGAAAACATGAACCATAAATGCTTAGAAACAATGTCAAGCCATAAAAACATACAATTCATTAAACAGTTCTTGTAAAATAATTTCATAGTTGAGTAGGATATCAGAATTTTTAAAGACTTGGAGAGACATGATCCTGATTTGCAATCAATAAATCTTTTCCCCTTATCTGGGAAATCATGGGCCTTGCTCTGCATGAGGTGTCTCAGCACATAACTGAGCTGTAGTCACATCCTCGAGGTTTCCAGACCAGGGCTTGAACCCTCCAGGATTCTTGGGCTTCTGATGGTGGGAAATGAGATCCTTCAGAGCATCCCCCAGTGGGAGCCTGACTGGCATCAGGGTGGGCAAAAACCAGGGGGGCAAGATTGTTTAGGTGGAGGGTTGTGTTTTATTGGGTTCTTGAAGGTATTTTTACTGTAGAAGTGGAGGATGGTGGTTCCTGTGGCCTTCACTTCGAGGGATCTCCATTCCTCGGGGTGGTCGGAGCTCCTGCTGCTGGAAAGGAGACTCTTGGTGGGACCTGCAAAAGGGGAGCCCCCAGCACAGGAGGCTCTGCATGAGCCAAGTGAGCTCTAACATGGGAGGGAAGGACATGAGGAGCACTCTTGGCCTCCAGGAGGAGCAGGGCAGGAGAGAGGGAGATGAGGAGCACTCCTGGCCTCCAGGAGGAACAGGGCAGGAGGGAAGGAGATGAGGAGCACTCCTGGCCTCCAGGAGGAGCAGGACAGGAGGGAAGGAGATGAGGAGCACTCTTGGCCTCCAGGAGGAGCAGGGCAGGTGTCTCTGTCAGACAGCACCTGGCTGCTTTTGCAGTGCTCAGAGTTCTGAGGTGCTGCTGCTCTCTGTTTATGAAATGGTTGCTCTGAAAAGGGACTCTTGTGGTTCTTGGTGTGCTGTACTTGTCATCACAATCTTTCCCATTATGAAGTCCAGGAAAACCAGTCCTGAGTTAGTGAATTATAGTTTAAATCTGCACCACTCAGAGAACCAAGTCTTGAAGGGCAAAGCTCCTCTAAGAAGCTGAAAGCAGAACTGAAATTAGAGCAGTTCAGTCTCTTGCAGTTTTTTCTACACATCATTTGCTTTCCTTGATCATAGTCCAGGCTTTCCAAGGAGTTTTCCCCATGCCAGCTTTTAAGGAGAGAAGTTTACTTTCTGATCATGAAATGAAGTCTGAAGCATTTTCTGCTTACTAATGAGGTGGAACCTGCTTTACCTTTCCCTCCTGGTGAGTGCAGGTAGCCAGAGGCCTTCTAAGTGCTAATGAACTCGGTCCTTAATTTCAGCAAATTATGAATTCAGCAGCTTCAGAATGGGGATGTGCTGATGTAAGAGGCTTCACTAAAATATGAGGAATTTAATTGTATTGGGTTCTCACCTCATTAGATATGTTGGAAGATCTGCCAGAAGTAAATTCTGCTTTCTTCCTTTCCTAGTTATTTAGTGGTTACTTTGGTGTCAGGGTTTTAGCATTGCAATTAGAACTTAGATACATTTTTATACCTCTGTAGTAAAATGATGTAGTGCATAATTAATCACCCCTGCTCCAAGTTTCTCTTAGCACTCTTAGGTTTATGGCAGGGCTGTATCAAAAAATTAAAATATTATAGTCACTAGCATTAATTTTTATGTGTAATATGTGTTCATGTTAAAGGAGAGAGCATAAATACCCCAATGCTACTTACAAGGACAGCTTTTCTCTTTCAAAGAACCTTAGTTCTGTCTGAAGAAAGCAAGACCAGAGCACTGAGTGCCACATCCAGTTGTTCCTTGGATACCTCCAGGGATGGGGACTCCACCACTCCAATGCCTGAGCAGAATTACAGCAATTCTACAGTTTACTGCAAGAGAAACTTAATGTGACTTAATAAATTGCAGCAAATTAAGTTAGTTATAACTCTGTCCTTCACAGAACAGTAACAGCAGTCACTGGCTGAGGAAGGCACAGCAGACTCACACAGTGTCAGTGTTTTTCTTCCCATGATATTTCACTTCCCATGGCAAATGTTGCAATACCCATCCCCCCATTCTTCTAGGTCCACATTTATAGCTGCTTAGTTTGTTTATAGGTGAGGATTAAAGCTCTGCTATAAATATGAGAACATTTTTCAGGCTCCTCTCAGCAGGGACTGATGTGTAACCAGCTAAAGATGTGAACACACTCCTCTTGCTTCCAAGACAACTCAGCAGAAGGTCTGGGAGTCCACTTAGGCTGTTGAACTCCTGAAAGGCTGGATTGGCCACTGTGTTTGCACTTGGAGAGGCATGACCAGAGTCGGGTGTGTTTTCTTCTGCCTGGTGGAAGCTGAAAAGACAAAGACTGTATTTTCAAAGAGAAACATGGAATAGAAGATCTAATCTTTCTGGTTTTCCTCTAGTGTTTCCTGACTGCACCCTTCTTCCCTTGGGAGAGGAATTCAAGGTACTAAATCCATCCTCAGAATTCTCTGTCTCTGTTTGACAGAGTGTTCAAGCATTTGACATAATTCCTGTTCCTGCACAGTCATTCTGGAGTGTTAGTGGGGCAATGATGTATCAGGGCTTGTTTTGCCTGGTGGATTTGGCTGCCTATTTTCCTGCTATAAGAAGTGAGAAATATGGACATGAGCTTTACAGTAGAGCACAAACTGTGCTTGGTTCCTGGAAGATCCATCCCCCATAAGCGGAAATCCTCCTGCCTTCCCTCAGAGCACAGACCTTGAAGGCTCATTAATTTCTTGCCCATTTTCATAGCTTAGTTCATGTTCCAGCTCCTTTTAATGAGCTTTACCAAGACTGGGATAAGATTCCTGGTTTCTTGGCAGGTTTTCCCACTTTCCCCTTGCTAGGAGCCTTGGCTTTTTAATTCTTAAAATCTCCTGTGTGCACTGCTGTGCAGGAAATACTGGGAAGGGCAGAGATTTGGGAGCACTCCTCTGGAATGCCCAAGATTTATAGCAGAAGGGGATGATATACAGGTTGTAAGACTTTCAGCCTCTAACAGAGACTTCATTATCAATGTGAGTGAAAGGATAATCTGATCCCAGGATTTCTGGGCTGATGTGGGGTCTGTGGATCCCTATATCCACCCTTCTCTCAGTGCTCATACAAAAGGCTGCTCCCTGCAGGTGCAGTTCTCCTGGCACGATTTATATGTGAGATAGATGAAAAAAACAGGAATATTTTGGAAATCCAGGGCCAGATTATTTCCTGTCCTTGGTTTGGTTTCTTCTGCAGGTTAGCTCTGCAGCTCTGTGTCCTGGGACACTGATCAATCCAGTGGACAACCAAAGTTCATCTCTACAATTAATGCAGTGTTTTGAGAACCAGACCCATCAGGTATCACTGCTGCCCCAAGGAAGGTTAGAGATCCCAATCTGAACCTGACTTTTCATCTTTATTAGATATAATTTCCCTATGGACATGTTGCCTTGGAGGGAGGAGAAGTTTGGAGAAGGGAAACAGGGTAATCCTATTTTTCCTCCTTATTTTAATTTATCTTCTGTTCTGCCTTTCTCCCACACTTGTCCTAAATTGATGGTGTAGTCTGATTTCTGAGGTAGAACACCACATCTCCCAAAAGCAGTCTCCTGTCATGTGGAGTCTGAAAACTCTCTGTTTCTTGTAATGGATAATTACATATTTGATTTCAAACAAATGGGAATTCCTAGATGGTTTTTGTTCCGTGGTAAGGAGTGAGAGCAGGATTTTAATACCTAAAATACCCATTTGGCCTGTTTAAAATTCTTGCTGTTGTAATAGTAGGGGAAGAATTGTTTAAGGTACCACATGAGAGAAGTGCTGCCTTAGAGTTTCTAAAAAGAAAGGCTTTTCTTTAGCAGGAATAAATCCTTGTCTGTGATGGGCAATTCCAGGGAATGCTGGCACAATTCCAGGGAATGCTGGCACAAGGAGCAGATCCTGCCAGGCTGGGCACTGGCCCACTAAGTCTGCAAGTGCCTTCCATGTGGAAAATCACTCTTCTGTGAGTTGTCATACCATGGAATAGAAAGTTTTTTCTTTCTTGTGATGGAGTTAAACATCATGGTGATGAGGAGAGGACGTGTGACTTTCCTGCTCAGTCCCTGCCTTTCACCTCTGCTGGATAACCTGAGGGAGTTGTCTGTAAATCAAAGTATGGGTTGATAATGTGAGCATTTTCCCAAACTGCTAATGTGGATAAATAACATCATGAAATCTTGGTTAAGGCTGAACCAGTGTTTTTCTCAGTGGTTATTTTGTGAAAAAGAACAATAATTACTCAGTCATGTTGTTTGAGCCACACTGGACATTTGCTAAGACTGTTATTCCATAGATTCTTGTAATAATACTTTTCCATATTCTGCTGAGAATTTGTATTTTCACAGAATTATAGAACATCCTGAGCTGGGAGGGACCCACACGGTTCATCCAGTCCAACCCCTGGCCCTGCACAGACACCCCAACAATCCCACCCTGTCCCTCAGAGCATCATCCAAACCCTCCTGGAGCTCTGGCAGCCTTGGGGCTGTGCCCACTGCCCTGGGGAGCCTGCTCAGTGCCCACCACCCTCTGGGGGAAGACCCTTTCCCTGAGATCCAACTGACCCTGCCCTGGCACAGCTGCAGCCCTTCCCTGAGTGCTGTCCCTGCCCTGGCACAGCTCCAGCCCTTCCCTGGGGGCTGTCCCTGCCCTGGCACAGCTCCAGCCCTTCCCTGGGGGCTGTCCCTGCCCTGGCACAGCTCCAGCCATTCCCTGGGTGCTGTCCCTGCTCACACAGAGCAGAGGTTGGTGCCTGAGGGCCCCCCAGTTTCGGTGGGTGTTGCAGATATGACCTTTTAATCACTTGGCTACTTTTATGGAGCTGCCCCCAAAACCCACCAGGGGATTTGCAGAGTGTTGAATGGGCTTCAGAGTCCATAGCAGAAAGCAGGAATAGTCCCTGGTGAGGCTGCACCTAATAAATGTATATATTGGCATGATTTGCTCCAGTCTGGTTTCCTGGAGGAATTCTTGGCACTTGTAATTAATTCTGAAACCAACCCAGCCCTGAATTCCACATTATGTGGCTCAGAGTTTTCTCTCATTTTTATTGGAAGAATCCAATCTAATTGGGATTGGTCTTTGTACCTTTCTTATAGCAGAAGTTATTTGAGGAGCAAGTTTTATCTGAGACTGATGTATTTAATGTGTTTAAGGAGAAATTTATAGGGAAGCTTTGGAATGGCTGCATCAGAATTATGGATTTGACACCGCTGAAGAATTCTGGTGTAGGTATTTTAAGGTTGTGTCAGCCCTTCATTCAATCTGTTTTCCTTAGCTGGTAAAACACTCATATTTAGCACTAAGTCCCACTTTTAGGATTGCTTTTAGGTTGTTTATTGTTCCTTGTTTTTCATCTCACCTCTCATCACATTTAAGAATGAGGTGGTGGTGCAATATTGCCATAGGTCACGTCGTTCTTATTTTTAAAAATAACCTTATGTCACAAGTTTATACAGGGCTTTTCATATAAATAACAAATATTTGTTTCCCTGAAGGGATCAAATGATTTCCATATTTTCAATATGTGTATATGGCACTAACCAGGCATGGGGCACACCTTGCCAGAATGGAAGTGAAATGCCATTTACTGGTGTGGTGCTGCTTCTGGAAAGTTGCTGGAGCTTTGGAAACTTCCTTTCTTCATCTGACTGCTTCAAACTTGGCCAGGAATCCAGAACTGAGGGGGGTGGCTGTTTTCCTGTCTATGCCTTCCCTTTCTGTCAGCCCCATAAAGGTTTTTTGTGACTCTAAATGTTGGGGTTAGATGAGGGTCTTGTTCCAACTTGTAACACATTTCGGATAGTGAAGTTGAAGCTGTATTTGTACTTGATGTACGGAAACATGCCTGTGTTCTTTATGTTGCCAAAGAGATGGGTAAAAAGAAGTGATGCTGGTGATGTCCAGACTGCCTTGTCGAGTATCCCAGGCACTCAGCAATAGGACAAGGGGGCACGGGGGGCTCAAGCTTTGCCAGGGGAAATTGAAGTTGGAGAGTAGAAAGAACTTCTTTGCAGAGAGAGTGCTGAGGGATTGGAATGGGCTGCCCAGAGAGGGGGTGGATTCCCCATGCCTGGAGGTTTTTCAGCTGAGCTTGGCCGTGGCACTGAGTGCCATGATGTGGTAAAGGGACTGGAGTTGGCCCAAGGGTTGGACTTGATGATCTCAGAGGTCTTTTCCAACCCAATCCATTCTATGATTCTATGGGTGTGGCACTGAGTGAGAATCCACCATGTCTTGATCCAACCCTACTGTGATCACCAGCCCAGGGCACAAAGTGCCCTGGGCTGGTGATCACAGTGGGGTTGGATCAAGTGTTGGACTTGATCATCTCAGAGGTCTTTTCCAACCCAGTTGATTCTATGACTCTATGATTCTATGATCTGTCTCTCTGCAGAGCAGAGGAGCATCGTGCAGTTGTGCCAAAGACAGGCACAGCTCCTCCCTGCCACAGGGATCAGTCTCTTTGGTTGTTTTCCATGGTGGAATTAGTGTTTCACAGAGACAGTGACAATAGAAATGCTCATAAATTACCTTTAATTTGGAAATTTAAAAAGTACTCCCTTCAGAAAAAACAAAGCAAATCAACTTCTCCCTGCAAAAAGTGGTGCCCATGTTTTAATCCTCCAAACAGTGTATTAAAAATAAAAACCTGGTCTAAAAGGTTAAATCAAAGAAAGGTCAGTAACATTTACTGGTTTGTTTTAAAGCTCCTCTTTTACTGTTGCACCAAATGCCAAGCTCCACGCTCAGCTCTCTGAATGGCTCATCACTCATTGCTGTGGCAGGAGGGGAGGCACTTTGCCCCCACTCTGCCCGTTGCTCTTCTGTGAGAGTGCAGCTCTTGGCATTTGATGCTGTTTGACTTCAGGGGCTGCTCGAAGCACATTGTGATTCTCTCAGAGCTGAGTTCCCACCTCAGGCAGCTCTTCCAGAGGTGCTTTCCTCACGTGTAAAGGGGCAGAATGCTGTGAAAGTGGCACAGGGATGTCCTTTCCTTGAGACCTTTGGCAGCAAACATGAGATGAGCTTCAGCTGCTTTTCAGCAAGGTTCTTCCCTTATGCCTTCCTTCCTTATTGCATGTGCAGCCAGAGAATCACAGAGTCATTAAGGTTGGAAAAGACCTCCAAGATCATCAAGTCCAGCCTTCCACCAAATCCCACCATGCCCACTAAACCAAAAAATGAACTGCTACACACTCTCATTTCTGGAATTCTTCCAGGGATCGTGACCCCACCACTTCCTGGCCAGCCTGTGCCAGTGCTAAACCACCAGGGAAGAAATTTTTCCTAATATCAAACCTGGACTTCCCTTGGTGCAACTTGAGGCAGTTTCCCCTTGTCCTGGTGCTTCTTGCCTGGGAGAGTTCATGTCCTTGGGCCTTCCCATTGGACCTGGGGAGCTGCCAGAGCTGTGAGCCCACTGGCCTCAGCTCACCTTGCCCTTTTCCTGAGAAGGTGCAATGTCCAGAGCTGGCTGACACTTCCAATGCTCCTCCAGAGCGTGGGACACCCATGTGAGATGGGTGTGGGTAATTATGTTACACCATCATGGTACCTGCAGAATGGTGGAGTTCCTGTGTGTACAGAGTGCCAGGGCTGCCCCCTGGCCCCAGAGCAGCCCTTCAGTCAGGTTCCAAGCTTCCTCTTCTTCTGGGGTGTTACAGCAAAGGGAATCTCAGGAGGTTTAACAAGGCCAAGTGCTGGTGCTGGGTCAGGACAACCCCCAGGATCAGTCCAGGCTGGGGATGAGCAGATGGAGCAGCCCTGGGAGAAGGACTTGGGGGGCTGGTGGGGGACAGGCTGGACCTGCCCCAGCCCAGAAACCCCCCGTGCCCTGGGCCGGTCCCACAGTGTGGGCAGCAGGGCAGGACAGGGGGATTCTGCCCCTCTGCCCCCCCAGGTGAGAGCCCACCTGCAGAGCTGCTCCAGCCCTGGGGCCAGCACAGCAAGGACATGGAGCTGCTGGAGAGCCCAGAGGAGGCCCCAGGATGGGCAGAGGCTGGAGCAGCTCTGCTGGGAGGAAAGGCTGGGAGAGCTGGGATTGTTCAGCCTGGAGAGGAGAAGCTTTGGGGGGACCCAGCTGTGGCCTTGCAGGGCCTGAAGGGGCCAACAGGAAAGATGGAGAGAGACAATTTCCAAGGGCCTGGAGGGACAGGACAAGGGTAATGGCTTCCCACTGCCAGAGGGCAGGGACAGATGGGATAGTGGGCAGGAATCCTTCCCTGGGAGGGTGGGCAGGCCCTGGCACAGGTTGGGCAGAGAAGCTGTGGCTGTCCCATCCCTGGGAGTGTCCAAGGCCAGGTTGGACAGGGCTTGGAGCAGGCTGGGCTGGTGGGAGGTGTCCCTGCCCATGGCAGGGGGTGGCACTGGGTGGGCTTTGAGGTCCTTTCCAGTCCAAACCATTCTGGGATTCTGTGACATGAATGTCATCACTTCAGGCCCATATTCTGCCTTCCTTTCATGCAGAAATACAGAAGCCTATTTTGATCAAAGGTGGAATGTGTTTCTGTACAGGGAGCACAAATGAATAATTTCTCTAAATGTTTTATATTTGCTGTGGCTAAAACCTTTATACAGAGATGCTATTCTTGAAACTAATGGCAAATACTAAGCTTGGGAGATTTGAAAAACACTCATGTTTCTATAAATCAGCCTTTTCTACATTCTTTTTCTTTTATCCCTGTACATCCCAGAGAAGATAAGATGGGAGAATTATTTTGGAGTGGAATGGGAAATAGTGTCTGTCTAGTGACTTCCTGAAGATGAATCGTCCCTAAATAAGTAATAAAGCTGAAATGGCTGTAACTTGCTCTTAGGAGTTTGTTTATTGATAGTTTCTGCCACTTGAGCTTAGATTTTGCTGTCCTCAAGTTGAAATGGGCATTGTCAATGGTTTTGTTTGGGGTTTTTTTAGATTTCTTTGAGAGGAGTGGGGGTTAGAGCTGGGGCTTGGGATGTTTTGATTGGTTCTTTGGAAGCTGCATGAGCATTATCCTGACAGGGCAGTTATTCCTTATTACAAGGCAAGAGTTGAAATTACAGTCTAAGGGAGGTTATTATAATTTTCTGCATCATCTAGAACTTTGCTAAGCAAAATATTTGTTTATAAAGAATGCCATTTGGGTTTCTGTAGTGCTGAACCAAAGACAAAGAATTGGTCTTTTGTGTGCAAGAATATTTTCATGCACTCACTTTTTTCCGAAGCTTATCCTGATTTGTCTCCTTCTCCAGTTACTATTAATAATTAGCATTAAAGCTTTCTAGAAAACTGAATACAGCCATGACTTCCATTTTTGATCAGGTTCCCAACAGTGCCCTCTCCTTTAGTTAGCTGACAAAAACCTGCGTGTGAACATGTCTGTGTCTGTATCTGTGTAAACTTCAGAGAAGCTGTGGCTGCCCCATCTCTGGGAGTGTCCCAGACCAGGTTGGACAGGGCTTGGAGCACCCTGGGCTGGTGGGAGGTGTCCCTGCCCATGGCAGGGGTGGGATGGGATGGGCTTTAAGGTACCTTCTGACCCAAACCTGTCTATGTTCCTGTGATTCAGGGCTGATGGCTTGGCCTTTGTGCATTCCTGGGAGTTGTGTTGCTGCAGCCATTCCCAGAGCATGGGGCAGCCTGAGCGTGGGGCTCCTCTTCCCTCTCAGATGGTGGCTTGTCCCTTCTGCAGCACCTGGGAGGATACTCAGGTCTGTGGTGCTGGACCTGGTGTGCATTGGCAGGGGGGATCTGCACTTGGACATGTCCGGAGTTAATCAGCAGCCCACAGGGTGTCTGGGCTTCATTTAGGATCCTAATGAGATTTGAGCTGTTACCCTACTTGATTCCCTCCCACACTGCCCCTGTGGGCCCCCCTCAGCCCAGCATCATGTTTGTTAGCTCTTGGCTGTCCTGCCCTCCAGGAAAGGTTGGACAGAAAATCCTCTTTGCTCTTGCACTTGCTCCATTACGAGTCCTGAGCATCCCCAGCCAAGGTCTCTGGGCATCCCCTGAGGTTTGTCTGCACAGCTCTCCCCCAGTTTCCAGGCTGTCCCTGCTCTGGCAGCCTCTCTCGTCCAACCAGGATGATTCTCCTTCTCTCTGCAGGCCCCAACCCCCTGGTTCCCCAGCCTAACCAGGCTGTGAGCAAAGCATGCGTGGTCAGCTGCCTGTTTGGTGTTTCCATCTCAGCTCTCTTGATGAACAGGAGGATTCAGGACACAGAGATTGGGCTTAATCCTGGTGTTAGGAAAATGGAGCAGCCCTCCTCGACACAGACAGCAGGTAAAGGCTTCTGTGGACATTTTAGGAGTTCAGTCTCACACATTCCTGCTCAGTTCTGTGCTGACTGCACTGTTGAACTGTCTGAAGGACCCCAGGCTGCTGACTCTACAAATGTTCTGGCAGCTGCAGGCGTCTCATGGCCCTGTTTTATTCTGCTGTGCTCACTGTTCCACAAGTGCATGGTTGATAAACTGGGGGGTAATGCTTCTCCCACAGATGGTTTTCCAGCCTAAGGGCAGTCCTAGCACATTGTACCTTGCACAGTAACGTGACTTCTTTGCATTAGTGCATCAATTCCAGCTGCCATAATGAGCATGGGAACATTTCTCCAAGTGCTTGGCTGAGAGAAGGTGGAGATGGGTGGTTTGGGCAGAAACCACCAAGAGAGGTTTGGTGCAAAAGAAGCTCAGCCTGTCCCTGGTCTTTCTCTTCCTGATGGGACAGCAGGAAGATGTTTTTCAGCACCAGAGCACTTGAGTGTGCTCTGGGATGAGTGTTAAAATCCAGATTTTTTTTGCTTCTGTCATTAAATCTGAGAGTTTCATACCCACTGCCTTCCCTTGTCAGCTCCAGGTTTGTGTGTCTGCTGCCCTTTAGGGGGTTTGATGGGTCAATGCACAACACAGGGTGACAGCAGAAAAACATGGAATGTGCCTCTTTCTTCACCCAAAGGGTTGGGCAGTGTTGGAAGGGGCTGCCCAGGGAGGTTTGGAGTGCCCAGCCCTGGAGGTGCCCAAGGCAGGACTGGCCATGGCACTCAGAGCTCTGGGCTGGGGGACAAGGTGGGCATCGGGCACAGGGTGGGCTCCGTGGGCTGGGAGGGCTTTGCCAAGGTGGGCATCGGGCACAGGGTGGGCTCCGTGGGCTGGGAGGGCTTTGCCAAGGTGGGCATCGGGCACAAGGTGGGCTCCATGGGCTGGGAGGGCTTTTCCAAGGTGGATGATTTTGTTATTAAACAACAGTGAGACTCTCTTTGGCACTCAGGTACTATGGAGTACTTGTTGGTGATGGGACACAGGTGTCTGAACTTCATGGTGTGCCCCACAGTCCTGGTACCTTGATGATGGAGCCTGGAGAGTCTTTCTGAGCACTCTGCTGTAGCTCCCAACATGCTCTCGACTTTCCTTCCACAGGGAATTAGGTTGGGAAGGGAGTTGAATACAGTTGTGTGCAGGGTGTGCCCCTGGGAGCTACAAGGTACCCTTGTCCCCCCCTCCCACCTTCCCAGCTTTACTTCTTGGTAAAAGTAATGTGTTGGAAGGGTGGGAGGCTCTGAAGTTGAAACAAAGGTCATGTGTGATGTGGAAAATATGTAAATCTCGGACTGCCAAACGAGACTGTTTGTGGTGAGAATTCAGCAGTAGTAGAGGATCAGTCTGTCCGGGCTTTGTGGAGATTGCTGCATATTATAAAATGTTAAATATGGTTTCTTGGGTCTTATTCCAGCTATGCAGAAGTTAATTTGCTGAGGGACGTGACCAGTTCTGCTTGTGATCTCACAGAGCACATGCACAGCCTGGAATCATAGAGTGACTGTGGTGATGACACATAATGGGACTGTTTGGTGTGTGTTTTGCTGAGGAGTGTAATTTTAGGCACATTTCAGAATATTCAGGATAGTTGCACTCTAATGGTTGTGTGGAAAATGTCAGAATTACCAAAGAGCCAAATTCAGGAAGCTCTTTGGCATCACTCCATCCTGATCACTCGCAATGGAGATCATCACCTGCTGAAAAGTTCACTTCAAAGGCACTGCCTGTTAAAATACACACACGTGGCAAACCAGTGAGGTCACTGTTTGTACCTTCTCTGCTTGCAAAGGGAGGTCTCTGCCCATCTGCAGCAAAAACAGATGGACTAAAGGTACAACATTGTCTTCTGATGGTTTTCCACTGTCTAAGAGGTGAGGATGATCTCCAAGTCTCATCAACCCTCAAGTACTCAGTGATTCTCTGATTTGAGGCAAGGAAGACCCTGCAGAGAACAGAAGAAAATGCCTTGAGTGTTTTCCACAAAACTGAGGCAGAATAAAGAGGCTCAGTGACTGGGAGGTCTCCAGCAGGATGGGATGCAGAGAAATGACTGGCTGAGCAGCACTGGGTGTGGTAGAGTAGCTCGAAAACCCAGAGGAAAGGTTGTGGTCAGCTTTGGATGTGAAGAAACTTCCCTTGAGTGTACCCAAGTTCTTGAAAAAAGCCCGTTTGCCCCAGTAGCACAAGGAACCAAGGGCTGGGGTAGTTCCTTGCCACTTACAAGACCACAGTCTCTTCCTGGCCCTTCACAGCAAGAGCTGGAGAACAAATCCCAGCTCAGCAGAGCTCAAGAAGTCTTTTATTTAAATGGTTCCACATAGTATTGTATCACTTTTAATAGACTATTCCATAAGGAGTTCTTATGCCATGTATGTGCAATAAAATAAAAGGTGAGGACTTAAAAGATTCTGTCAAATTGTGTTGGCTGTGTCTGGAGTCTCCCCAGATCACTGGGATTCACCTGTGTCTCAAACTACACTCCTGCATATTATAATAGTAAAATCTATATTGTAATGATAAAAGCTTGAACTATGGCTTCGATTTGGAGAGAATATAATAATTTTGTGAGAGTTATTAGTGGAAAATATGGTCTGTCTTTAGAGTTGGATAGTTAACAGAATTAGACCTACTTCAACAGTGACCACTGATGTTTTACATAGTTCCATTGTCACAGAGTCCCAGGGTGGGTGAAGCTGGGAGGGCCCAGAGTGGGGCATCTGGTGCCACCTCCTGCCCCAGCAGGGCCAGCCCAGAGCACATGGCACAGCTTTGTGCCCACACAGCTCTGGGATATCCCCAGGGAGGAGACTCCCCCCCTCTCTGGGCTCTGCTCAGGGCTGGGGCACTGCCCAGCCAAGAAGTTCTTCCTCCTGCCCAGGTGGCACTTGCTGGGCATCACTTGCCGCCCGTGGCTCTGGTGCCATGGCTGGGCCCCCCGAGCAGAGCCCGGGCCGTGCTCTGCCCCCTCCCTGCAGGCACTGCCAGCCCTGGGGAGGTCCCTGCCAGGCTCTGCTCTGGAGGCTGCCCAGCCCCGGCTCCCTCAGCCTTTGGTGCTGCCAGAGCTGCTGCAGGCCCTTCAGCATCTGCTCCGCCTGTGCTGGCCCCGCTGCAGGAGCTGCCTGGCCCTGCTGTGCTGAGGAGCCAGAGCTGGGCACGGCCCTGCAGCTGTGCCTGCCAGGGCTGGGCACAGGGGCAGCATCCCCTGCTGCCAGTGCCCTCCTGCTGCCCCCCAGCATCCCCTGCTGCCACTGCCCTCCTGCTGCCCCCCAGCATCCCCTGCTGCCACTGCCCTCCTGCTGCCCCCCAGGACCCCATTGCCCTCCTTGTCCCCAGGGCTCATGGCTGGGCAGGGACAACTGGTTGCCCCCCAGGACCCCACTGGCCTTGTTCTGCACAGGGCAGGTGAAAACAGTGACCATGAAACGCTGTGGGTCAGCTGGGAACATTAGTGCTGTTTGCATTTGAAAAGTAAGCTGAGATTAGATATTAGAAAAACATTGTTCTCTGTGGGACTGGGCAGGCCCTGGCACAGGTTGGGCAGAGAAGCTGTGGCTGCCCCATCCCTGGGAGTGTCCAAGGCCAGGTTGGACAGGGCTTGGAGCAGCCTGGGGTGGTGGGAGGTGTCCCTGCCCATGGCAGAGGGTGGCATGGGATAGGCTTTGAGGTCCCTTCCTGTAGGAACCGTTCTGTGATTCTGTGATTCCAGGTGTTTGGCACACCTGGGAACAGCCTGGCACTGGGTCCAGAGCAGTCAGTGCTGCAGCAGAGCTGTGCCAGTGCCCTTTGTGTGCTTCTGATGAAGTTGGGTTGGTCATTTCAGCAGACAAATGTCAATTCTAGGGGGTTTTCAGCAATGGTGAAAACGATGGGGAAATTTCAAGTTTCTTTGCTGTGTCATTTGGAGGAAAAACGTAACCCCACAGCAAACCTTAACATACAGATTAATCATCATGACCTGAGAAGGAGCACAAATGTTACTTTTCTAATTTAGTCTTCAATTCAGAACTTCCTTTAGTCTTCTGGTGAGGTCACAGAATGTGCAATGCTACAGCAAGGACAGGAATGGAATCTCCCTTTTTCAACCCTATGGTAAATGGATGTGCTGCTGCAAGGAAAGAGATGGCAGAGGAAGCACTTAGGATGTAACTCCCATGCCCAGTGGCTCTTTCTTACAGCCAGAAACACAGAAAAACAGTATGACAGAATTGCACTGAATTGCAGGTCCCCTGCCTTCTGCTCACTGCCAGGTTTTCCTCCAGAATTCCTTAATAAAGGAATAAAAGCTCCCTGCAGTCAGCAGTCTCTTTGCAGGGGAGGGGGAGGCTTTCAGTTGCCAGAACAACAAGCAGATTTTTTTGCATGTGACAAGGCCACTAGCAGAAAACTTGGAGGCCTGAAAGGTGAGGAAAGGGCTCTGAAGTGTGTTTGGAGAAACTCAGTCACTTAAATCAGCATATATTTAACATAATTGTTCCCGAAGGCTGTGAAAACCCTGAATTATTGCCCATCAAGTTTACTCATTATGGAGGTTATCAGTAGTGCCACGTTTAATTTGCTGGAAATTAAGTGCTGTGAGAAAAGGTTCAATTTTCACAGTCATGTAATCTTGTTTTGTAGCACAGACATATAAATACACCCATAAAACTGTAGAGCAAGGATTGGCTAATACACCACTCTCAGATACTCCTGGATCCAGTGGAAACATCTGCTGTGAACTCACCAGTGGTTTTTAATGGAAAGGTCCCACAAGTACATGCTTTTAGTTTGAATTTCTGGTACTTGCAATACCTTAATTAAAAATACGGAAAATAAACCAGAAAGTTTTGCAGTCCTTTGTGACCTGAAAGCTGATTGTGAGCAAAGAGAATAAATATAAAGTTGCAAGGACACCAAATAACAGCAGCTGTCCCAAAGTGAAATCACTGGAGGAGGGACCATGAAAAACATTCACTGGTCAGGAATCCATTCCTTCAGAGCTGTGAAGTTGTAATAGATTAATATATTTAATGTTTCTGCTGACTGTGAAACATTTGCTGCCCAAGGAGGCTTATCCTTTGCAAGGACTCTGCCTGACCTCTGTCCACCTCAGTTCAGTGGCTCAGGGGGGATTCTGCCCCTCTGCCCCCCCAGGTGGGACCCCACCTGCAGAGCTGCTCCAGCCCTGGGGCCAGCACAACAAGGACATGGAGCTGCTGGAGAGCCCAGAGGAGGCCCCAGGATGGGCAGAGGCTGGAGCAGCTCTGCTGGGAGGAAAGGCTGGGAGAGCTGGGATTGTTCAGCCTGGAGAGGAGAAGCTTTGGGGGGACCCAAGTGTGGCCTTGCAGGGCCTGGAGAGGCCAACAGGAAAGATGGAGAGAGAAAATTTCCAAGGGATGAAGGGACAGGAGAAGGGGAATGGCTTCCCACTGCCAGAGGGCAGGGACAGATGGGATAGTGGGAAGGAATCCTTGCCTGGGAGGGTGGGCAGGCCCTGGCACAGGTTGGGCAGAGAAGCTGTGGCTGCTCCATCCCTGGGAGTGTCCAAGGCCAGGCTGGACAGGGCTTGGAGCAACCTGGGCTGGTGGGAGGTGTCCCTGCCCATGGCAGGGTGTGGAATAGGATGATCTTTCAGGTCCCTTCCAACCAAACTATTCTATGTTTCTATGTTTTTTTTGTATTTGGAACAGCCAGAGTTGTGTGGCAGGTAATTAAACAGCAGTGGGAAGGTTCCTGAAGGTTCACATGTGCCATAATTCCACCCTATCTTGCCTATGCAGACGTTTGCCCTGCGAGATACCGACAATTTTATGGTATTCCTTTCAACCTCTGTGAGTGAGTTATGGGTTCATTTCTGCAGGGGAGAATGAACAACATTAATGGGACTTTGGAGAGCAGTTTGAGTTTCAGAATGATGTATCCTTATCTTTTGAGGTTCTTCTGTGCTGATCTTTGAAGCAGATATGAAACCATAGGATGGTGTTTTATAACCACCTTTGGGAAAACAAATGTTTGTAAACATCACTCTCTTTTAAGGCCATAAGAAGCAGCTGCTCCTTATGTTATTGACTTACAGCCACTGCACTCAGACATCCTCATGGTTTCCCCTTTTATCTTCTTATTTTTACCCCAGCTCTTGCAGTGTTTTGCTTCAGATTTGTAAAGCCTCTCACAGTCATGGGGGAGGAAGGAGACCTGGGGATCTTGGGAGTAGGTAGGTGATGATATTACTCATTTCCACTCCTAGGCTACTGATGTGAATTAAATTGAGGTCAACCCTGGACACAGAGGTTTATTTGATACTGTTGATGTTGAGAGTATGTACAATTAATGCCTGACCTTGGGGTGCTGCAGCCAAGCAGATTGTGTTGTCTTTGCAGGTTCAGCAGGCAAAGCTGTTCCCCTGCTCCAGCACCTGAGGGAAACAAAACCAGTTCCAAAGGATGCTCCCAAAGGTGTCACCAGGGTGGTGGGACACTGCTGGGGTCTGACACTCATCAAATTACCCTGGTGTACCTTGAACTTGTTTGTTTTCTCCTTTAGCTTCCAGTTGCTGAAATCTTTCCCTCTGGTAGCTGTAAATTTAGCCATAAGGGGTTGTCTGTCTCATTCACAGCCTCAGTGGGCTCATTCCTGCTTTATAGCCCTTTGGTACTGTGGGAAATGAAGGAAAAAGGGAGCTTGGGTGGCACCTCCTCAGCAGTGGGATTGGTGCAGGAATATTTATAGTCAGGAGCTGCATCCCTGTTGGATTTGTGATGCTCTGACAGTGCAGCTGCACTTTCCCCACCTGTGCATCTCTGTCAGCACAATGGTTTTGAACATTTGAGGCCAGGATTTTTTCTTTATATCCTTTCCTGCTCCCTCCTAAGGTTCTGTCTGCCTTTCTCTGTGTTGCAGTAGATGCTGGGTCACAGCCATGCTGGGACTCACTCACATACCCAAATAGTTTTCTCCCATAAAACATATTTAATGCACATCAAAATAAGCATTGAAATTGGTTCCAAGCTGAATCCTTACACTTACAAACTCCTTCACATCCTTTTATGAGTTGTGGATTGTGAAAGCTGAGGAGCACCACTGCACAGAAGTGCCTTACAGGTTCCTGGGTCTCCTCCTGTATTTGCCAGTTGTCTGTCATTACCCCAGAGAAATTATTTTTAAAATTTATGATATGCTCTTTTTGACTCGTATAGGAATTATTTAGGTGCAAATCATATTATTCCTGTCATTAGCAATGCAGCATTAACCCTAGAGGATAGATGAAGCTTCTGCCCACACAGACTGGGTTAAATCCAGGGAGAGACGATTTGGAATGCCGTAGGGTACACACCCCAAAGGTTGTATTCTACAAATCCTCTTGCTTAATAATCGGCTGGTGTACTTGCCTCCCACATATTGCTTGGATAATGTTCTCATCAATTCAGTCTGAAGCAAATATGGTGTTTTGAGCTATTGAGTCTCTAAAAATAAGAGTGTATTTTGGGTCACAGAAGTCTATTAGGTGTCATCAGGCTCCCGGTGCTGTAGGATAGTTTGGGGGTTCTTCCTGTTTGTTTGGTTCTGGTTTTTGCCCCAAAGTCCCTGTATTTATCTCTCAGAACATCAGACCTTTGCAAAGAACACATCTTGCCAGCTGGTGTAATTTGCGTGGCAGCTCTTCCCATTTCAATGCTCACTCTATTTATGCAGAGATGTAATTTAAGTTGTAATTTGACACGGGCTTGTTTTTCCCTCACTGCTAAGATTTTGGGCTGGGGAGGTTTGCTCTTCATCTCCACTTGATGAACTAATACAATATTCAGATGCTGTGTAGAGACTGTATTTCAATTTGGCTCATCATTTGCAGAAATGTGGAAAATGTTCCGTGCTGGATAATCAAATAATTTAAATTCCACTCGGCCTTGTGGCAAGGCAAGAAGGTCAGGGTTGGCAGTGGTGAGTTCTAAAAACAAACCCTGAATCGCATAGTTTTTTAGTAGTTTTAGGAAAATATTGGGGTAGTGCAGGAGGATTGTCTTGAAGAAGGAACCTGGATTATTGGGAGAACTAGGGTAAAGAGAAAATCCCTGTCCCAGTTCAGCAGGTGGGACCAGTTTATCCCTGTGTGGGTGTGACCAAAGGTGGGCATTCTAAACCCTCTGGGCCATTGCCCAGCAACTCTTCCCAATGGCCCATTGGCAGCAGCTGCCCAGGGCACAGCTGAGCCCTCAGCCTGGCAGCTGGCTGGGAAAGAAGCNCGGGGGAACCACGTGGGGCTCAGCACAGGGGCCACCAAACCCCACTGTGTTTGTGCCCCAGGGGGCTGGGTTACACTGCTGGGTTTGTGGGTTAAACCAATTTCTCTCTGTGCCATTGCATTTATTGTAATATTGTTATTAAATTGTAACTCTGACTTATAATCTCTTTTGTGTTGGGTTCATTTCTCCTGCTGGTTTACCTTTAAACCAGCTCAATCCCTCAGTGAAGGGTGTGGGGACGAAGAGTTGCTTTTGTGGCATCCTGGTTGCCACTGCTCAAGAGGGACATGGGAGCAGAGCTGGATTAGCAGGGGAGGAGGAAGGAGAAGACTCGGGAGGTCCCTGTGGTGCCCCCACTGCCCTGCAGCCGTGGGACAGTCCTTGCATTTTTAGGGTGCATTACCCCAAAACTGGGAGTGTTGTACAGGCAGAGAGAAGTGCAGTGTGCCCTGTCCTGTGCCACAGCCACGATTAGGGTTCCCCCTGGGAGCTGTTCACTTTGCTGTACCCTGACTGGGAGGGTCTCACAGGAGGGACCTGTATGTGTCACAGGGAGAGCTTGGAATGGGGAGATGTTGCCCTGGTGTCTTCTACCATGGTTCATGCCCACAGCCTGGGAAACTGAGCTCAGAGTCCTTGACTGAGAGCAATCGCTGCTCAGCACCAGCTAAAGTCATCAGTGTGTTCTCAACATGATTCTCATCCTTAATCCGAACCCACAGAACTGCACCACCCGCTAGGAAGAAAAATAACTGTCCCAGCCAAAAATAACTGTCCCAGCCAAACGCAGGACTCTGGGGAGGGCAGAAATGGGCAGTTTGTTTTCCTTGCATTAGTCTTCAAAGGGGTGGAAGAGAATCACTGGCATGGAGGTGGCACCTCGATGACATTTTCGTATCCACCAAGCCAAAATTCCCTTGGTGCTGTTTGTGATACTTTTAAGTGTCCATAATAAAATAGAGAAGCAGAAGGAGGGAAGAGTTGATTGACATTTCTTTTTTCCAGCAAAGGCCCTTGTAGAGGCTACACTTTTCAGTGACAAAGGCCATTTCCTGTTCCCCATTTTCCTGTTGTGATTCCTACACCATCTCCTATGGGCAGCTGGGGGTTGAGCCTTCAGCATTTGCCCTTCTGGTAGCACCAGTGGGGGCACTTGTTTGGTGTTTCTCCTTGTTGTTGGGGCTCTAAATTTGTCACAGAATTTCATGTTTTCTACATAACATTAGTGTTATGCAGAGAAAAAAAAACCCAAACATTCAGATTCATTCCGGATTTTTTTACTTGTTTTGGGTTTGTGTTAAAAAAGAAGTGGGTTTAGATTTTTGGAGTGTGATTTTCTTAGTGCAACCTCTTTTCCTTAAGAACTTCTTGATAAGAAACAGCTTAAGAGAAGAGCTCTCATCATATGAGAATGAAATGACTTGTTTGTTTTAGGCTTGTAATTATTCTCTGTGATGGTTTTAGAGTTGTAAGTGATTTGTAAGCTTTAATAATCATAGTGTGCCATCATACCTTGCAGCATTTTGTGGATGAATCCCTCTCTGTTTCCAGCTTGGTGTATCAGCACATTTAATGTGGTTGTATTTTTCATGGCTTAATGAAAACTATTAATTTCCACCATTCCAAATTGCCTGTTCTGGCAGTTTGTGGATGGATGTAACGAGAACCAAATCATTGTCTTCTGAGAATGCTGGAATTTCCAGGGAAATTTGGGCAGCTCAGGTGGTTTGTGGGAATTTGAAGCCAGTGTGTGTCTTCCTTCTCTATCAGTTATAGGCATTTTGTAAAATTACTTTATATGGCATGAGGGCAGTGAGAATTCTGTGCCACTGACAAACAAAATGAGTATTTTTTCCCTCTGACTTAGTGAGGAGAAGCAGCCTGAATGACTCCCGGTCTGTAATGCATTCATTTGGCACAGAACAAATAGGCAGTGTGAAATCCCTGCTGTATGCTTGGTTTCCAATTTCACTACATGATGACTTAAAGGGAAAAAAAAATCATATCATGTTATTTTGGTGTATTTGAGACGTGGAAGTAATTTTAAGTTCTTTTATGTTGAGACCACTTTGGCTTAGTAAATCTGGATCCAAGTTTTCTCTTTCAAACAGAAAGAGGGACAATATATTTCATAATATAATTATACATTACATGATATGATAATATAATGTAACACATTTCACTGACACAGGTTGGGCAGAGAAGCTGTGGCTGCCTCATCCCTGGGAGTGTCCAAGGTCAGGTTGGACAGGGCTTGGAGCAACCTGGGATAGTGGGAGGTGTCCCTGCCTGTGGCAGGGGGGCCACTGGATGGACTTTGAGGTCCCTTCCAACCCAAGGCCATCTGGGATTCTCTGAGTGGGACTTGTCCTGTAGTTTATGTGTATATTAAATCCGTTCTGGTACCATATCTAGCACTTTCATAGGATTCACTCCCAAGTGTTTGCACAGCAAATATTCCATGGAATATTCTGAGGCCTTCAGCGAGATCAGTTGTGGGTGTGGGAAATGGGAAATTTGGGGCATTTGAGGGAGGGAGGCAACAAAGGTCCCTGAGTTGCTGTCCCTGGGCCAGGTCTAAGAATGGCCTCCTTGGAAACTGCCCCAAGTGCTGGGGCACAGAGGGAGGTTGGATCTTCTCAAAGCTTTATGGGGGCAGGTGTGGCAGAGCAGTAGTGACCAAGGGGGCCTGGGAGGCTGCAGTGACCTCAGGGTGGAACTGAAATCCTGGGGAGCATTTCAGAACCATCAGAAGGTTGGGGAAAAGGCCTCTTTATTGAAGTGAACAGGTACGTTTGAGTGTGGTCTGTAGAATGAAAACACCAAAATCATCCACACTTCAAAGTAGTTAGGATTTTTTTTTTAATTAAAATGTCTATGACACTCAAATGCTATTAGAAAACCTCTGTAGCTTTAGAATTAATTATTCCTTGCCAGTAGCAAAGGCTTAGAGTCACACAGTGATTTGGTAAAAGAGACACTTCAGAGCAAAATTGTCCTTTTTGGCTATTCCACTTAGAGCTGCTTCAGCCCAAGGCACGTGTTTGCCATTATAGTCCAAGTCCTCAAATGAGCACCCTGAGCTGCTGCAGAGCAGGGGCACTACTTAATGCTGTAATAAGGTTCCAAAGAGTAAAGTCACAGACAGATGTTAACTCTGGCCACTCTGAATTCCTGATTTGCATTCCCACCTCCCGTGCAGCTGAACTGGAGGTTCTGGGTATGGGGGGGTGGCTCCTTTGTTGCTCATGGCTGAGGCAGGCAGGTGTGTTTGCAGGTGGAGATGACAAAGGGGTGTATTGGGGGGTTATTTTACTCTCCAGCTTCTTGTCCTGCAAAGGCTGGTGAGTTCTGAAAGAGTGTTCCCAGGCTGAATGAGTGATTTACAAATGGGAAATTCAACAGGTACAATACCAATATCTCCATTTTTTTTTTCTGAGAAGACTCTCTGATCCACCTAAAGAGATAGTTATCCCTGCATTTGATTTCATTGCTTGTTTTGTGAGGTATGAGGGGAAAGTTCTACACCATCATTTAATGCAGGTAGGGATGGGATCAGAGGGTCTGCTTTTCAGAGGATAAATAAGAAAAAATACCGTGTATTATATACTGGATATAATACACTGGCTATAAAACATTAGCAATATTATGTTCATAGTATTTAACTTTTAAGCAGTGAGAGCATCATGTTTGCTAACAATAAAGAATTCATTATAAGGAAATAGGTTATCACAGCTGGATCATAAAACAGTTTTCCCCAATGTGGCATAAGAAGAAATGACACTTCTCAGAGATGGCAGAAAAGTTGTGCTGCACACAAATGGCATCACTTAGAGGGAAGGCATGAAGGGAATGGGATTAGGATGGAAATATGCTTTGCTGAACACCTAATGGCTACATTAAAAAGAATAAATAAAACTTGGAGCACTTATTCTGAACATGTTCTGACTCCAGATACAGATGGAGCACTGAGGAAGGGAAAACTGCAACCTTTGTGTTCCTTCCCTGAGCTGCCTCTACCTCGGTTTGTCAGGGAACCACACACTGGTTTGGGTTGGAAGGGACCTGGGAGATCATCCAGCTCCACCCCCTGCCATGGGCAGGGACACCTCCCACCAGCCCAGCCTGCTCCAAGCCCTGTCCAACCTGGCCTTGGACACTCCCAGGGATGGGGCAGCCACAGCTGCTCTGCCCACCCTGTGCCAGGGCCTGCCCACCCTCCCAGGGAAGGATTCCTGCCCACTATCCCATCTGTCCCTGCCCTCTGGCAGTGGGAAGCCATTCCCCTTGTCCTGCCCCTCCATCCCTTGGAAATCGTCTCTCTCCATCTTTCCTGTTGGCCCCCTCAGGCCCTGCAAGGCCACACTTCCCCCCCCCCAAAGCTTCCCCTCTCCAGGCTGAACCCTCCCAATTCTCTCAGTCTTTCCTCATAGGAAGGCTGCTCCATTCCAAAGGCTTCACTCTTGAATTTTTTAAAAATAAGGTTTTTCATACAGTTTTCTTGTTAAAATTCCTCTTGTTCATCCTTTTTATCCCCTGAGGCTTGCAATTTCTTTTCTTAGGTGGTTTCCTATCTTTATTTTAATTATAAAAATAAATGGAATTTTATTTAGAAAATATCAGGCATATGAACAAGGAAGGTAATTACTTTTCCGGAATGAAGCCCTGTAATGGAGTTCCCATCCCTGGAGGTGTTGAAGAAACAACTGGACGTGGCACTCGGTGCTCTGCTCTGGTTGACAAGGTGCTGAGAGGTTGGACTTGATGATCTTGGAGGTCTTCTTTAACCTAAATTCTTCTGTGATTCCATAATGAATGGGAAGAAAGAAAGGAAAGAAAATCCATCTAATGACTTTCTGTAGACCTGCTCTGTCAGTGCCATAGACTGAGGCAGGTTTCTCTGTTTAGGGATGAAGTGCAAGGACTGACCTCTACAAATACGTTGTTGGCATCAGCAAGAAGGTCAAAACTGGACATCAAGCAACATTAACCTGGTGCCCACCAAAATTAATGGAAAAGCTGCTTCTCCTCCTGATTAGCAGGGCAAAAATGTTGCTGTAAGAGGGAAGATGTGAGGATCTACCACTCAGATTGATCCCCACCAAAAGCCTAACACTTGTAAGGAAGTCAGTAACGTTCATGAGATTCATCCAGGTGTTATGAGTCATTCTGGGATTGGGAATCCTCAAGAGAATTCTTTCTGAAGTGGCACAGCAGAGGGATGAGCTGGCTGGGTCTGGGTGCCTCCATCTGTGCTGGTGTGGAGATGGGTGACCACCACACCTCAGATGCTGAGCGGTTTCTGTGGCTTCTCTGCTTGCCAGGCAAACATGGCCAATGAAACAGGGGTACAAAAATGCCTTGAAACAAACCCATTGCCTTTGTGAAATCAGCTCTGTAGAGTACAAGCAAAGAAGCAGAAAAAGTAGAGTAACTATCTTTAAAAAATTAGAATCCTTTTGCTGTAATGGACATTACAATTGCCAGTGGATTATTTCCCCAATTATCCTCTTCCTCACCAGACTGGAATACTGTGTGAGAAAGTCCAAGTTCTTCCTGTTTCTGTGGATCCCCTTCTGATTCAGTGCCTCAGGTTGAGTGCTCTCCTCCTGGCCTCTTCAGGGAAGGGAGAGCACACTGTGCCCCAGAGCACCTTTGGGAGGGTCAGGAACAGAGACCTGGGCTGCATCAAACGGGATCCTCAGCTGCTTGGGAGAGGATGAACAAGCTCCACACCCTCCAGCACATCTTCCCATCCATCTGTGTGCTGTCAAGGTCCAAGCACACTCAGGCAGTGGTTCCTCAGGTTCTGTTATGTCCTCCGGGCAGCACTCTGCTCTCTCTGATTTAACCCCCTCTGTAGCCATGGCCAAGTGCTCCTCCAGCCTTCAGCAGTGCCAGGAGTGGTTTCATTTCACCAGGAGCCTGCTGGGTTGGAAGGGCTATTATCAAAATACTGTTCTTGGGTCTCTTTACCCACTGAAGATGAGAGCAAGATGAGACTGGGAGACTGATGAACATGTATGGAACGTTTTTGTGAAGCAGAAGATGGTTTTTATGCAGGCACTGACAGCTGATCTTTTCCTGCCTGCTCCCAGTTATGTGTGTTGGTGGGAATTCTGCCCTGTGTGTAAGAATTCCTGGTTTTGTTCTTTTAAGGTGAGGAGATCTGTGCATTTCATGGATAGATGGGACTCTTGGGAGGTTGTTGTTTCTACTCTCTAACCCTGGCTGTAGAGTTGCACCAAGTGGACTCTGTATTTTTTGATCAACAGAAATGTAGTTTCACAGAATGACTAAGGTTGGAAAAAGCCTCTAAAATCACTGAGTCCAACCAATAACTCAACACCACCATGTCCACCACTAACCATGTCCTCAAGTGCAACATCCACATGGCTTTTGGGCGCCTCCAAACCTCCCTGGGCAGCCCCTGACAAGGCCTGGCCACCCTTGCCAGGCAGAAATTCCTGCTGCTGTGCCCCCTGCCCCTGCCCTGGCCCAGCCTGAGGCCGTGCCCTCTCCTCCTGTCCCTGTGCCCTGGAGCTCAGCCCGACCCCCCCCAGCTCCCCCCTCCTGGCAGGGATTGCAGAGCCAGAAGGTGCCCCCTGAGCCTCCTTTTCTCCAGGCTGAGCCCCCCCAGCTCCCTCAGAAGCTCTTGACCCTGATGAATATGTTGGCATGAAGATACCACATTCTGTAATACTGGTTTAGCTCTTTCTCTCCAGTTCCCTACTTTGCATTTCCTCTGCATTGCAGAACATTCTTTAGTCGGAGAACAGGAGTAGGGAATACCCTCCCATCTTGGGATGCAGATGTTAATCCAAGAGCAAGTGAGCTGATGTCAGAGGATTTTTGTTTGCTTTTACCTTTAGTGATTTATTTAGTATAACCCTAACTAATTATGCAGTGTTGCAACCTTTAAGCCTGCAGTTCTCCTTGTCTTTAAATTATATTTAAATTCTTGATGGCAGCATCTTGGCTGCAGAGACATCTCTCACAAACCCAAATCCCACTCCAGGGCCTTCCTGCTCCCCTTGGACTTGCTGCCTCTGCGAAGATAAATGACCCAAACTTGCCAGTAATGCTCTGGATGAGCAGTGCTGGGACTCCTCCTTGGTGCCCTTGGGCTTTGAAGGTGTCTCCAACGTGAGGACACCTCACAAACCCTCTGGGTTTGCCTTTCTACTCTTTAAAGAGCTTTGCTTTGTGTGATCCCTGTTCAAACAGACTCATGGCCTCTCACTAGCAGGATATTCAGTCTCTTGGGATAAAGTGGCTGCTGGGGAAGATTTGTCTTAGCCAGGAGAGGACGTACCCACTGACAGCCAGGGATTAAATGGTTCTGTTGATGCCAAGGGGAATCCTTGTGGAGAACACCAAAATCAATTGATCCTGAAGCGCTGAAGGTTTGCTTTTTCCATTTCCAAGGCTGTGATCTACTCCCTTCTGACTTTGTTCTTTCCTCTAAAATACAGTAGAAAAAGGTATTAATGAGCAGTGTGACACGAAGCAATTGGATTATGAACCCCAAAATGTCATCAGATTTCAGTGCATCAGTGAGTTAGGACTCAGATCTGGTGATGTTAAATACCATTCAGTGATTGTTTAGCCCTCAAGGGGCTGAGGGGCATTAGAAAAAAGAATGTAATTCAAGATGTGCCACACTTTTGTTGGTTATGTGAAATGTAAGAGATTAAGCAGAGCAAAGTCTTTGTCACAGCATGAGGTGCTCCCAAAGGGTCGGATAACAGATAATCCCCTCGTACTAAAGCTATATATTTCAGCTCCAACAGCAATCAAAGGCAAGCCTTGAGAGCCTGCAAAAGCCTGCCTGAAAGGCAAAGGCTCTCGGGGTGCTACAGAAGCCCTTTCAAAGTTGATAGAACAAGGATCAAGTCCTTCTTGTTCTAAACACTGCAGGTTGGCTGTTGGGTCTCCTCTGATGCTGTCAGGAGCTCTGTCCCGGGTGGAAGGCTCCGAGATGTCACCTTCTTTACTATCTGTGTTCAAAACAAAATGGATAAATAAAAAGCCCCTCTGAATGATCTTGGTGTGTTTGAGGAATGAAAGGTTTTTTGTTATTATTTTACATTTTGCTGCTTGTGCTGGTTTAAAGGTAAACCAGCAGGAGTAACGAACCAAACACAAATATCTTTTTGTCAGAGTTACAATTCATTAACAAGATTACAATAAATGCAATGGCACAAAGAGAAATTGGGTTTAACCCCCAAACCCAGCAATGTAACCCAGCCCCCTGGGGCACAAACACAGGGGGGTTTGGTGGCCCCTGTGCTGAGCCCCACGGGGTTCCCCCGAGTCCAAAGGAAAAGGAAAAAGCTGTTGATGTAGATGACAGTCAGTCTGGTGGAGAGTGGTGGGCTCCTCCTGTCGAGGTTCTTCTCCTCCTCCAGATCTCAAGAGTGGTCCCAGAAGTCCCCAAACCACAAGATTCTCTCCCCTCAGGTGCAGGTGGGAGCCCCCAGTGGGTCCCCCAGGGCAGGGAGTTCCAGAGTGGGGGATGTGACTCTGGGAGTCAGAGGGGATTTTGGAATGGTTGCTGGCCCCTGAGCAGAGCTGAGCCCTCAGGTGGGTGTGGAGGTGCCAAGGAGTCCCTGGAGGGGAGTTCTCCCAGCTCCTCTGCCAGGCTTCTTTCCCAGCCAGCTGCCAGGCTGAGGGCTCAGCTGTGCCCTGGGCAGCTGCTGCCAATGGGCCATTGGGAAGAGTTGCTGGGCAATGGCCCAGAGGGTTTAGAATGCCCAGCTTTGGTCACACCCACACAGGGATAAACTGGTCCCACCTGCTGAACTGGGACACTGGTAGTGTTAGGTGAGCCAGGTGACAGCAGAGCTGGATATTTTGCAGGCACGAAGACCTGCTGACCTGCTGGAAACACGGAGAGGGAAAATACAAATTAATTACATTTACAGGCTGCAAAAGAGGTTGTTGGAAGTGTCCTTTTGGCCACTGAGCAAAAATATCTCTGGTGGCATCAGTTTTTAGTTAAAGTGCCCTTGCCTGGGTCTGCAGAGTGAGGGAGGACTCCTCATTTGATCCCTTCTCTCAGGTCAGTGGAGAAACCTCCGAGTGATGGGCTGCAACTTTGAGAGATGGCAGAGCCATTTGGTCCTCACAGGGCCATTTCCCAGCCCCTTTTCCTCTGCTGTGGGAATACCTGACAGCTGTTTGTGTTTCTGGGATTTTCCTGGGAATGCAGCCATGCTCTCCCTGCCTCATGTCAGGGGATCGGATGGGCTGGCTGCTGGGTTGCTGTGCTGGGTCTGAATTCAGCAGCACAACTGGGCAGTCTGGAAAGGAAACACAGCTTGGATTTTCCTTTCCCCATGCCTTCCTTTCCTCTCCCTTTTCAGTTGTGATGATCCCTCCTGGCAGCCACAAGCCCTCCCTGTCAGACATTGCCCTTCCTTGGGCCGTGACTTTTTTTTCCTTGTCATGTGCAGCCGTAAGAGAATGAAATGCAGAACCATCATTTGGCCTTCGACAGAGACAGATTCTTGAAGCTAAAAACACTTGAAAGATAATTTTTAAGATTCCCTTTCACCTGCAGATTTTTACAGCAAAAATGACTAATTTTGTACTATAAAAGGGACAGGAGAGGTGCAATAATATGTGACAGCTGCTGTACATCCCAAATTTGAAGAGCTGTTGATGGTTATAACAAGTTTTAAAATGTTTCTAAGGCATGGCCATGATGGGGATGAGTGATGTAGCAAAAGGTGGCCACATTGGAGTGTAATGCCAGGTTGTTCTTTGGAAACCACCTACTCTGTGGTGTGTTCCTCCCCGGCATCTGCTGTGCTCTTTTTGTATGTCATGTCTTTTCTCCTTACTCCCTTCTGTGATTCCTTTGCTTTTCTTTTTCTTTCTCAGTCTTGCAAACCCTGCTACCTCCCTGTATTCTTCTGGTTTTGGGACTTAAGTGCATTTTAAGTCTGTGCTGAGGAAGGTGTAGAAGCACCTTTCACCCTGTTCGCTGACCTCTGTTACTTGAGCACTGCATATTATGGAGAGTTCTGGAGGTTTAAGTCAAGTGAAACCTTTATAACTGCTGAATACAAAGAAAAAATCAGGAGAGTAACAGAAAAAGAAAAAACATCTCTTAATGCCTAAGCTACTCTCTATTTGCTCACATGACCATCAGGGAAGCTCTGAAACATTTAAGAGCTGCCAACTGAGGACACAAATGCAAACACAGAATCACAGAATGGTTTGGGTTGGAAGGGACCTGAAAGCTCATCTGGTTCCAGCTCCCTACCATGGGCAGGGACACCTTCCACTAGCCCAGGTTACTCCAAGACCTGTCCAACCTGGCCTTGGACACTCCCAGGTGTGGGGAGGTGTTTTAATGTGGTTCTGTAGAACGAGTACAGACTGGAGGACAGCAGTGCCAAGTCCTGACCTTGCATTTCCTATGAAAGTTCTGTAGCAATGAAAATCTCCAGGAGAGGAAAGATGTGCTTGCAACAGTCTCAGCATTTAATCAGGAAGTTAAAATGTCACACCAGCATGTCTGTTTGTGGACAGTGGGGATCTGAGTGAGCAATTACACTGCCTGCTTTGATGCTGAGAGTTTATAGTAGCCACAGTGGGTCTGTGCTTAAAACGCCAGAAGATGTGTAAGAGGAAGGTGGGAGGTCCCACCTGAGCTGCACAAGTGTGTATGTGTGTGCCCCCAGCACATGGAGGTGCTTGGCAGAGCTTTTGTTTGAAGAACATGTTTTTGGCACGAGTTTGTGTTTGCCTGAGTCATGGAGGGAGTTTCTTTCCACGCTGCTGAGTGTCACCAGGAAGGTCTCCTTCCTGATTCAAGTCTGCTGCCTCTGCTTTTCTGCAGCATTAGGCATTCCTCCTCCTCCTCCTGTGCTTCAAAGGCAGTGGAAAGCAGCCCAGAACACCCCAGCTGTGTTCCTTCCTCTCAATTAGCAATCACAAGGCACCCTCAGGACAACTGACTGTTCCTCAGTGGAGGCATTTTATCCCTACCATGTGGCAAGCATGGAAATGCCTGGGGCTTGCTCTCCATGCAAACCACCAGCCAGTCCATGAAAGGTTGTTTCTAAGGCCATGGGTGGAGATTTGTCCAGAGAAGCCACAGATGAAGCCTGTACTTCCTTTTCTCCAGAACTCCAGTGAACTGCCGTGTTAGTGGCATATTATTACATCACTTGGTGCTCCTTGGTACCTACCCTCTTAGGCTATCACGGAATCCCAGGATCACGGAGATTGGCAAAGCCCTCCCAGCCCATGGAGCCCACCCTGTGCCCGATGCCCACCTTGGCCCCCAGCCCAGAGCACTGAGTGCCACGGCCAGTCCTGCCTTGGGCACCTCCAGGGCTGGGCACTCCAAACCTCCCTGGGCAGCCCCTGCCAAGGCCTGACCACCCTTGCCAGGCAGAAATTCCTGCTGCTGTGCCCCCTGCCCCTGCCCTGGCCCAGCCTGAGGCTGTGCCCTCTCCTCCCGTCCCTGTGCCCTGGAGAAGAGCCCGACCCCCCCGCCCAGCTCCCCCCTCCTGGCAGGGATTGCAGAGCCAGAAGGTGCCCCCTGAGCCTCCTTTTCTCCAGGCTGAGCCCCCCCAGCTCCCTCAGCTGCTGCTCCAGCCCCTTCCCAGCTCCATTCCCTGCCCTGCACACGCTCCAGCCCCTCAGGGTCTCTCCCAGGAGTGCCCAGACCTGGCCCAGTCCTCGAGGGGTCCCAGCAGTGCCCTGGGGCTGTGGCCATGCTATATTTGATACAAGTCAAAATGCTTATTGCTTACACAGAAGCAAGACCTCATTAATTCATCACTCTACAGGAATCCCATTAAACCCAAGAACCAGTAGGTTTAAAAGGAGGAAATGTCCTGGGGAAAGAAGTCAGCTCAGTAACGCCTCAAGCATAAAACACGCTGTAACTGGGGATGCAAAGAGGTTGCAGAGCTTAGAGACCTCCATGTAAATTCAGTCTCAGCCTTGTTTTTCTGGAGTGATCAACAACAACAACAGCAGCTCTGCTAAGCCTTTTGCTTTCCATAATTTGTGTGTGAATTGTGCTAAGGCATCACTGCAGCAAAGCCCTGTGAACTGAAGAAGTGCATAATTAGTAAAGGGAGAAATTACACAGAGGTGCTTATGTTCAGGCAGAAAAACTATCGCTGCAAATACCTCGTGGAGAGGGAAAAATCTAAAGTAAAGACCAGGGCAAGGTATCACCTTACCAACTTTTCAACAAGTATGTGAGATGGTGCTAAGGTGTTGTATCAGCTCAGCCATCTCAAAACCCTTCTGTGAGGTTTTATAGCTCCACAGCTCCTTTTTCTAACATTTTTCCTCCAAAACTTGTGTCAGTTTTGGACCATCTCTGCCAGTCTGTCATGGGGGGTGGGGGGATAGAAGAGCATTCCCATCCATTCAACATAAAACAATCAGAGTTGGGTGAAACAACCTTTGGAACTTTGGAGAGTGAATATTTTCCCTTGCTATGTAGTAAGATATTGATCTTAGAGTGGTTTTAAATTTAAATTTTGTTACCACATAAGAGTAAAATGCACAGCCCTCATTTTCCAAGGAAGTTTTTTGAATAGTGCAGTCTACAAATATTTCATTAAATGCTTCCTCTCATCATGAGCAGCATTGGAAATACAGAGTTTCTAATTTAAGGAGATAATGCAAGGGTCCAAGGAGGAATAGATAAAGTTAGAAAATTAATTAGAGAGATAATTAATATTCACATCACCAGACTCAAGAAATTCACCCTAAAGCATCTGCAGGACTGGCCAGGACAGCCTGAACTGCTCCCTGTGACCCACCCCTGGGTGTGGAGGGTGACAGGTGGGGTCCCAAAGGACTGAGAAGGGAAATCTCACTGCAGGAATGAGCCATTTAGTAGGTTTGTGGTTGGTTTCAGGTTCAGTTGTTCCTTTAAAAATTCCCCAGGTCTTGTTCACTTGAGGGCCCATGGGAGCTGGGAGCTGTGGTGTCACCAGCACATGGTCCTGGCTCTGGGAGGAGCTGGAGACTCACATTCCTGCTGCCACCCAGGGAAGTGTTCCACACCTGACAAACATTAAGCATTAGATGTCATGTACAATTCTTTGTTTAATTCGTTGGCTGGTGAGACATCCCAGCCCAGAACTGGAATGTCGCAGCCAAAGCGGCTTCAGAAAGGACTGGGGGCATTTCCATAAGGACAGAGTTGCAATTCTAAATGATGTTGGCACAGAAAGAAATGATCTGAAATAATTAAGAGTTATTTTAGTCACAACGAGTGCTTGGCAATACCAAACAGAGGAGGAATGGCTGTGCATAACTAACAGGAGTGAAAAAGGGCTGATGAGAGGCAGCTGGGTGAGTGGCACCGTGTGAGGAATCACTGGATGTGTTTGGAGTGCCCAGCCTGAGAGATGCAGCTGAGATGTGGGACAGAAGCTCCACAGAGGGAAAAAGGAGTTACAGGCAATTTATTAATTCTTTCTTGTGATACAAGGAGTAGGATTAACATATTTGCAATGAAGTCATCCAGTAGCAGGTTTCAAGCAAGCAGATGCAGGACCTTCCCACCCCCTGGGCAGTGCCTGGCACTCGCTGACATGGAACGTGGAGAGACCGAGAGGTCTGAGAGCTCCTTCCAGTGCCTGAAGGGGCTTAAAGAAGGCTGGAAAGGACAGGGAATGACAGGACAAGGGAGAAAGGCCTTAAGCTGAAGGAGGGCAGGGACAGATGGGATGTTGGGAAGGAATCCTTCCCTGGGAGGGTGGGCAGGCCCTGGCACAGGTTGGGCAGAGAAGCTGTGGCTGCCCCATCCCTGGCAGTGCCCAAGGCCAGGTTGGACAGGGCTTGGAGCAACCTGGGCTGGTGGAAGGTGTCCCTGAGCCTCACGCTGATCTGTAGGAACCCACTGAAATTAATGGGATTTTCTCTCTATTAAGGTAGAAAAGAATACAAGTCAACTCTTTTTGGCCACTTGCCATGAAAATAATTTCACAACTGCTCTTACCGTGCAATAAATTACCCAGAAAAAAAAGGGATAGTTGATTAATTTAACTAATTTAACTAAATCACAAATAGTGTGTTGTTTTATTAAGCAGTGCTGTGGTGTAATTAAGAGTTGTTACTGATGAAACACCTTGTAAACACAGAGCTCTTAATTAATAGTAAATTACAATAAAATTAACAAAATAACATAAGCAAGCCATGTAAATGTTTTAGAATGACAGATAATTCATCAACTAAAAAGCTGCTTATGGAAACCATTTCCTGTAGAGTTTGCTGAAATTAATATGTATATCATAATTATAGAAATGGAAATAGGGCAAGAAGTGCATTCTTTTATGATTTTTCAATTCAAAAGACTCCTTCACATGAGGCATTTTTAAGATGGGTATTTTTAAACAAATGTTTAAGCCTCAACTTACAGAATGCAGGGAAAAATCTGAAAAGTAAAACTCAATGACACCTTCAAGACCACCTCTGGATTTGACACTTGTTTGTCTTATTTGAATATGAATGTGAACAACTCCTGCACTGCGAAGCTTTAATCTGAGTATTATGTATTAATGCTACAGCTCCCATTCAGTTCTCATTTGCAGGAATGTCAGGATGTCTGAAAGTTATTTGCATTCTTAAAAGATCTGCAGGATTGGATGGTTCACAGGTCCTGGAAATCCCAGAGGTTTTCATTTCTCGCTGTGCATTAAGCAGAGAAGTACACAATCCATGATATCAAAGTGCAGGACCGCAGGGGCTGGTGGCAGAAATAGCTCTGAACTCTTCCAGACCTGGGATCGAATCTGATTAAGACCAAATCATTTGAAGCAAGTTTTAGCTGAGGACACCCAGCAGCAAGACTGCCAAGGTGGGTAACACCACTCAGGCCTTGGGCTTTTGTTCCTTGTGAGACAGTGTGAAAACTCCCCTAAATATCTCTGGGGTTTAATGGCACTTTGGAAAACACTGAAAATTTAAATTGCCAATTTTGATTATCTCACAAAGAGAAGCTCTAGAAATAGGCTGTGGTTTTTCCTAAGGAAGTTAGGGAAGTTTAAAGACTAAAATTATTCTGTTTGTATCATGCTGCTGATAACACTGTAAGGGACAAAATGCTCCAAAATGGACCCAGTGTGGGCATGAACTGAAGCCTCAGTGTCTGAGCCAAAAGCAGCGAAGGAAGAGTTTGTTACAAATATCAAAATCCTTTCAAACTCTATTTTCAATACCTCAGGCAAAATTTCGTCTCTCATGGGTTTTAATATATCAGTGTGACATGTCTTTGATTAATCACCAGTTTCTGCCTTGTCATCTTGAGTGTTGTGTGTAGGCACCTGCTGAGAACATGAGAATATGCAAACAAATTTGCCATGGAATCCCAGAACAGGTCAGGCTGGGAGGGCCCCCAGTGGGGCATCTGGTGCCACCTCCTGCCCCAGCAGGGCCAGCCCAGAGCACATGGCACAGCTTTGTGCCCACACAGCTCTGGGATATCCCCAGGGAGGAGACTCCCCCCTCTCTGGGCTCTGCTCAGGGCTGGGGCACTGCCCAGCCAAGAAGTTCTTCCTCCTGCCCAGGTGGCACTTGCTGGGCATCACTTGCTGCCCGTGGCTCTGGTGCCATGGCTGGGCCCCCCGAGCAGAGCCCGGGCCATGCTCTGCCCCCTCCCTGCAGGCACTGCCAGCCCTGGGGAGGTCCCTGCCAGGCTCTGCTCTGGAGGCTGCCCAGCCCCGGCTCCCTCAGCCTTTGGTGCTGCCAGAGCTGCTGCAGGCCCTTCAGCATCTGCTCCGCCTGTGCTGGCCCCGCTGCAGGAGCTGCCTGGCCCTGCTGTGCTGAGGAGCCAGAGCTGGGCACGGCCCTGCAGCTGTGCCTGCCAGGGCTGGGCACAGGGGCAGCATCCCCTGCTGCCAGTGCCCTCCTGCTGCCCCCCAGCATCCCCTGCTGCCAGTGCCCTCCTGCTGCCCCCCAGCATCCCCTGCTGCCACTGCCCTCCTGCTGCCCCCCAGCATCCCCTGCTGCCAGTGCCCTCCTGCTGCCCCCCCAGCATCCCCTGCTGCCAGTGCCCTCCTGCTGCCCCCCAGCATCCCCTGCTGCCACTGCCCTCCTGCTGCCCCCCAGCATCCCCTGCTGCCAGTGCCCTCCTGCTGCCCCCCCAGCATCCCCTGCTGCCAGTGCCCTCCTGCTGCCCCCCAGCATCCCCTGCTGCCACTGCCCTCCTGCTGCCCCCCAGCATCCCCTGCTGCCAGTGCCCTCCTGCTGCCCCCCCAGCATCCCCTGCTGCCAGTGCCCTCCTGCTGCCCCCCAGCATCCCCTGCTGCCACTGCCCTCCTGCTGCCCCCCAGCATCCCCTGCTGCCAGTGCCCTCCTGCTGCCCCCCCAGCATCCCCTGCTGCCAGTGCCCTCCTGCTGCCCCCCAGCATCCCCTGCTGCCACTGCCCTCCTGCTGCCCCCCAGCATCCCCTGCTGCCAGTGCCCTCCTGCTGCCCCCCCAGCATCCCCTGCTGCCAGTGCCCTCCTGCTGCCCCCCAGCATCCCCTGCTGCCACTGCCCTCCTGCTGCCCCCCAGGACCCCATTGCCCTCCTTGTCCCCAGGGCTCATGGCTGGGCAGGGACAGCTGGTTGCCCACCAGGACCCCCAGGACCTTCTCCAGCAGGCGCCCCCCCAGCCTGTGCTGGTGCCTGGGGCTGTCCCTGCCCATGTGCAGGCCCTGCCCTGGCCCCTGTGGAATTGCAGGCAGTTCCTCTGTGCCCTTCTCTCCTGCCTGGGCAGCCCTTCCGAGAGGGGCAGAGCCCTCTGGGCTCGCTGCTCCTCCAGCTTTGTGTCACAGGCAATGGAGGAGGCACCGACCCTGCCTGGCACCAGGGGGGCAAGTCCCACAGCCCTGGGCCAGCACTGAGCCCTGGGGGCAGCACCAGTGACAGGCCTGTAGGGAGCTGTAGGTACAGCTACAGAGATCTTTGTGGGAATTCATACATGGATTGCCACTGCACGTGTGTGACCCAGGACAGGGATGGCCTTGGAGAGACCCATTTGCTTCCAGGTACCAAAGTACTTGCAGATAAAGGAATTGTCTTGAACATTAAAGACCATGAGTTTATGATTTTGTCTTTATCAGTGGATAGAGGACTGATGGAGGAAAAACAGCTGGGAATAGATATGTTTGGAGCCCTAAATCAGTACATTGCTAAGATTTCCTTGAATTGTTCCATTTAAGTGGGAGAAATATTAGCCAAGCCAAACACAGCCCAACAGGCTGACATAAATACTGCACAGACTGGGGGATGAAAGGCTGGGGGAGGTTTTATTCCTTAATATGCTGCTCAAACATTCTTGGACCTTATTAAGAGGGAGAGTAGGAGGGAGACTTGAGGAGGACAGTGATGAATATGAACAAACATGGAAGAGCAACCATTGTTTAAGAAGAGCAGTGTAATTAAGTCATGCAAGTTCATGTCATCCCTATTTCAGAACTCCTTCAGTTCCAGGGAAACACACAGAGTGTGAGTGAGGGATTGTGTCTGGCAACATCCATCTCCTGCTTCTGCCCAGGTTCATGGTCGGGCTGCACGGCTGAAACCACAACAGGAAGTTTCTGGTGTAGGGGCAGCTGCAGCTCCACATTTGAGGAGATAAATCCCAAATGATTCTATCTCATGCAGGTTTCCCATTTGGTGTCTCTTCCTGTCAGTTTGGACCTTCAGCATAAATGGATCTGGTTGAACTCTGCAGCTGGTGCAGACCCAACGTCCCTTGAGGACTGGGGTTTGAAATGCACATGGCAGGGCAGGTACCCCATTTTTCAGAGTGGAAAGGCTGTTCCCACATTCTCCTTGGCTGTGAAGGTCGACCTGCTGTTATCCACCACCCTACCTGAATTCCCACCTCCCCAGCCTCACAACTGGGCAGCTCCAAGGGGTTTTCCTAAAGTGGGAGGTGTTTTGCCAAACGAACCCAAACCTGTCCCTTCCACTTGCTTTGCTGGGGTGGACACAGATGGCAGAGCTCACTGTGCTCCAGCGGGGCTGGGGGAGTGGGAGCCTGGGCCAGCACAGCAGGAGGAGCAGCTGGCCGTGGGCTGGGACACGTGTGGGGTGGGACATGTGGCGGGTGGGACATGTGTGGGCTGGGACACATGTGGGGTGGGACATGTGTGGGGTGGGACATGTGTGGGGTGAGACCTGTGTGGGGTAGGACACATGT
>VWZD01002808.1:156761-167248 GCA_013396695.1 Sakesphorus luctuosus | reverse complement strand
ACGTGAGGTGGGACATGTGTGGGGTGGGACATGTGTGGGGTGGGACATGTGGTGAACTGGGACATGTGGGGTGGGACATGTGGGGTGAGACACGTGGGGTGAGACGTGTGGGCTGGGACACCTGTGGGGTGGGACAGGTGTGGGGTGGGACACACGTGGGCTGGGACACGTGTGTGCTTGGACACGTGTGTGCTTGGGCACGTGTGGGGTGGGACATGTTTGGGGTGGGACAGATGTGAGCACTCAGTGGAGCCGGTGAGGACACAGTAGCAGTTTCTCTCTCTCTCCCTGGGTTTCTCTCCGACTCCTTGATGAGTAGGAGCATTTCCTAGGAAAGGACTGGCACCATGGTTCCTGCTTTTAGAAGAAAGTCAGTGTTAGGAGAGTTCAAACCTTTCTAGTCTGGGTCAGCCAAATAAAGAGAAAAGATATATTTTACAGTTCTCCTCATGTCAAAACGCTGGGTCAGTCTTGCATGTTGAAGGATCCATCTCCTTTGTGCTTTATGGCATCCCCTGAAAGGAGAAAGATTTCCTGGGGGGGAGGGGTTAATGAAGCTGGAGGAACAAGGCAACTGTATGCCCATATTCCAGGGATGGAGTTGTTGAGCCTGAAGAAGAGACAGCTCTGGGGAGACCTCAGAGCCCCTTCCAGTGCGTAAAGGGGCTCCAGGAGAGCTGGAGAGGGATTGGGGACAAGGGATGGAGGGACAGGACAAGGGGAATGGCTTCAAACTAACAGAGAGTAGGTTTAGATTGGATACACCAAAAAAATCCTTCCCTGCGAGGGTGGGCAGGCCCTGGCACAGGTTGGGCAGAGAAGCTGTGGCTGCCCCATCCCTGGGAGTGTCCAAGGCAAGGTGGGGTAGGGCTTGGAGCACCCTGGGCTGGTGGGAGGTGTGCCTGCCCATGGCAGGGGTGGAATGAGACGAGCTTTAAGCTCCTTTCCAACCCAGACCATTATTTTGTGGCTCTACACTCCAGTTGAAATCATCACTTGTTGCAATGATCCATCACAGACACCTTGCAATGGGGAATCCTGTAATCTGATGTGTGGGTTATGAACTCTCCACATGTCAAGCTCTCAAAGGTCTGTAAAGTTCAGTGCCTTATTGAATTCCCTTTTCTGCTGTGTCTCATTCAACATAAAGCCACACTGGGCTCAGAGGTTCCACACTGAGCAGCTTGAAATCCAGACCTTTTTCTGAGGCACTCTAAAAGTTTGAGTGACCTGCATTTAAGAAAACATTCCCTAAGACTTCTAAAAAACTACTTTTGGGGCTTTGTTTTTTCATTAGCAGTAAATTCTTTCATTCTGCTTCAGAGGCAGTTGTGAGTTTGTGTGGCACAGAGCACAGGGAAAGAAGAGAACTCCTAATCTGATTATAATTTTGGAATTTGATGGTTGCTCCTGTGTGCAACCAACCAAGTTCCACCAGCTGTGGGAAACCAGCATTTACATGCAGGAGAAACAGAGGCAGGCATAAATATACAGGGAATGTATTCAGAAAACAAGAAATAATGCTGAAACAAATCTTACACTGACTCGAGTTTACTTTCTGCTGCCAAGAAAAATATGACTGAGTTGATTTTCCACAAAAACGTTGACAGTAAATCAAGTTTTCATTGCTCCAATTTGACAGCAAAACTCATAATAGTGCTCTTTTCATATTATTAGCAGTTGATGGAGACTTTTGGAAGATGGTGGTGTTTTGAGAGATTCCAGGAACACCACCTGGATGGCTTGTAGGAGGAATCAGGGATATTGATTGACAAGCCTGGAGCAGATAAGTTGTATTAGCTGTAGAGGATATAGTTGCATCTGTGCTTTTTGTGGTGATAACTTTTAACATATTTTCAGACAAAATTAACCCCCATTTTTTGCTACAAACCAGGGGAAAACATGTTTGCATGCAAAGCAGTTCTGGTGCCCCCACCCTGAACCTGCTTAGGGATTTTGGCTCATGAATTTGCCTTGTAGGTAGCCAAAAAAACTATTGAGGAGTCTCTTCAGAAAGCAGATCCTGTTAATATTTCCAGACCTGATCAGTATTCCTTATTTGCTGGAGTTATGGATAAAAATTCATAAATTCCTGTGTAAAAATGCAAGGCCAGGCTTTGAGAGAAGTGCAGAGATGGAGTTTGATACGGGAGACGATGTAGGAAAATGGACATGTCGTGAGCATCCTTATAGGTACCATTTGCTTAATTCAAATGAAGGGGGTAGTTTTCAAAGCTGCTACAGAGATTAACGGTGAAAAATGGGAATTTGCATTCCTCAGCTGCAATAAGACTGCTCTTCATGCTGACTTTTAAACATCCCCTAAGGTCTTATATGAATTACAAAGACCCTTTTGGAGAAGAACAGCCTGGAGCCCTGAGGTTAAACCTCAAACTCAGGCCTGGCTCTTACCCCATTCCCACACGCCAGTTCCTAACCACACTGGCCTAATCATGGAATCATGCAATGGTTTGGGTTGGAAGGGACATTAAAGCTCACCCATTCCCACCCCCTGCCATGGGCAGGGACACCTCCCACCAGCCCAGGATGCTCCAAGCCCTGTCCAGCCTGGCCTTGGACACTCCCAGGGATGGGGCAGCCACAGCTTCTCTGCCCAACCTGTGCCAGGGCCTGCCCACCCTCCCAGGGAAGGATTCCTGCCCACTATCCCATCTATCCCTGCCCTCTGGCAGTGGGAAGCCATTCCCCTTGTCCTGTCCCTCCATCCCTTGTCCCCAGTCCCTGTCCAGCTCTCCTGGAGCCCCTTTAGGCTCTGGCAGGGGCTCTCAGGTGTTCCTAGAGCCTTCTCTTCTCCAGATGACCCTCCCGGCTCACTCACCTTTTCTCATAGGACAGATGTTCCATCCCTTTAATCACCTTTGTGGCCATTCAGAAAGAAGGAGGAGTCCTAAAAACTTAGAAATGTATCAAAAACTGTTTCAGATTTGATGGCAGGAGTTGTTTTCAGGCAGTCATCAGTTGCAGAGCTCAAGTTAGTCTTCAATTACAGCCTTGAAAATGGAATTTGTCAGCACTGTATTTTAGGTGGTTCCACCAATATGCCATTCATGCTCACTCTTATTTATTGCATTTTGGGTCAATCCAGGGCGTGTTTTGGTGCATGTGAATGAGTTTCCTTTTAGAGGAAACTAAACAAGGAGCCACATTCTGGTGGCCACAAAATGCTCTGCTCCCCCAAAGCCCAGGCTGATGGAAAAGGCACGGTCCATGTTGTCGTTTCCTAATGCCACATGAAACTAAGGGCTGAAGTATCTGTCTCTTTTTATAATGTTCAATTCCAAATTAATCCCCATCTAAACAGCCTTTCCTGTTTGTAAAACAGTACTCAGAGCTCCAAGCCCTTGATGATTCGAGGAAGAGTGTTCTGCAGTGTGAACAACACACAGCATGATGCATCTTCATTACCCAGATGCAAAATGATGATCATTTATCATAAAATCTGCTGACAATGGGCATTAATCTCTCGGTAAAGAAGTAGCAAACTCAGTTCTTGTGGCATTGCAATTCATTTTGCTCCTCTCCCTCAACTCTCCACATGAAAAACTGGCCATTCATTCTTGGACAAAGTAATTGCAGCCTGAGCAGTGTGGATTTTGCGGGGTGGAAGATGGAGCTGTTTTGGTGGCTGAGGATTCAGTGGTGAGCAGAACGTGCCCTTGGCCTCCCATCCTCAGTCCTACACTCTTTACAGCAAAGAACAGGAGTTCTTTCAGGAGAAAGTTTCAGCAATACAGTTCTGTGCTGAAAACAATTTTTTTACTTTTGAAAAATGTGATGGAATACTTGGATATCTTCAGAAATACAAACAAAGGAACTGTGTGTTGTTTATTCTTTATTATTGCACAGTTGCCCTTTTGTGTGTGTGTGTCTGTATTTATATTTATAGCAGAGAGAAATGATTTGGCCAAGCAGACCTGGGGAAGAGTTGTACATTCCCACACACATCTGGAGTCTTGTTAATGAAGCTCTTACCCTTTTTTATTGAGGGAAATTTTGCAGGCTAGTCAAATGCAATATTGTTTCCCCTCATAAGACATTTTCTTTGAAGTCAGCACAACATCCAGGTATCTCCCCAAATTTCCATCAGCCCTCAAAGCTGGGAGTTATTTCCCAAATCTGACTGCCCAAGGTGCAGTGTATTTATTCCACCTCAGAGCAAAACATCACTTTTGGTTATTGCAGAGCAAACCACTGGCCCTAACTATCCCTGATCCTGCCTGGAAAGCACAGCAGGTGTCTAATTCCAGGGGAACATGCAGCTCCTGTGCTGGCCAGCCTGGAGAAGAGAAGGCTCCAGGGAGACCTGAGAGCCCCTGCCAGTGTGTGAAAAGGCTCCAGGAGAGCTGGAGAGGGACTGGGGACAAGGGATGGAGGGACAGGACAAGGGGAATGGCTTCCCACTGCCAGAGGGCAGGGACAGATGGGATATTGGGAAGGAATCCTTCCCTGGGAGGGTGGGCAGGCCCTGGCACAGGTTGGGCAGAGCAGCTGTGGCTGCCCCATCCCTGGGAGTGTCCAAGGCCAGGTTGGACAGGGCTTGGAGCCACCTGGGCTGGGGGGAGGTGTCCCTGCCCATGGCAGGGGGTGGCACTGGATGGGCTTTGAGGTGCTTTCCAGTCCAAATCCATCTGTTCTTCTGGCAATTAAGAGCCCTGAGAAGAAGTTTGGTTCTTTTCTTGGCTGAGTTGTTAACATTCTGTACACTCTGGGTGGTTGGGTCCTGTTGGTCCATCACTTACAACTCTGAAGTGAAGCAGAAAGCAGCAACCTGCAGAGTGTCTCTGCTTCCCTGGCATTGTCCCAGGTGCTGACAGTTGCCCTGTGGGTAAAGACCTGTATTTTGGAAAAAAAAAATAATAAAAGGGAGGTGAAATGAGCCCAGCAATGTACAATTTGATTTTATTGCCAACCGGTAGGAAGTTACAATGTGCCCCCTGCTCTCCTGTGTCTCTCACTGCCCATCAGGAGCCCTGAGCTCTGCCCTGTGCCCACCAGGCTCTCCTTGGCACAGGTGCTGGTGTGTTTGCCCTTGGAGCTGGGAGAAGGGTGGAGCCTCCAACCCACTCCATGCCTGGAGGCCCAAATCCTTCTGGAACTGCCCATGGGCATTCCAGGTTTCCCCATGGCATGGCCTCACCTGGGCAAACACTGGAGAAAGAGCCCCCAGGACACTCCCAGTGCCCGAGTTGGGTTCTCCATCCCAGGGAGGGCTCACACACACACACCAAGAGGATGGAAAGTGCCAGTCAGGGATTTTACTGTTCAATGTTTTAGGCTGGGGAAGGGCAGAGAATGTATTTGAGTCTAAACAAATTACAGATGAGTGTCTGATGTGTTTTAGGGGAGGTATTTGATAAGAATAAAAATTGCAATGAATATTTCCTTGCTTTCCGAGTTGACAGCCTTCATGAAAATATGTAAACTATTTTAATGAAAACCTCAGGCATTGTTTTCTTGTTATTTTTCCTATTTGAGGCTGCATTTATCAGGGATAAAGCAGCAGATATCAAAAGCTATGTATTCTGCTCCTCTCTGTTTGTTTGGAAGGCAAAAACTATCTAAATAAAGGAAAATGTGATATTAATTGCTCTTCCTAATCAGTAATTAAAATATGAACAATATCATTAATCTCCTATTTTACCCTTTCCAGGTGATGGACATATAATCTCCACAGCTATGGCTGAGAAGCGCAGTTAAGGTATTGTGATAATTTCCCTGTTAATAGGAGCATGGTTTTGCTGCAAATGATTTCCAAAATACTCTCTTCAGTAATCCCTTTAATAACCTGCATTCCTTGAGGCTGAGTTTGACTCTGGATGGCTTTTTTTTTCCTCTTTAATTTGTCACTTTTTCCACTGCACTTCCTGAATACCACAGGGATTTTTTTTCCCTTGCATTCCTTATCTTTTCATTTTCTGGGTTTAAATTCAGTGCCACTTTGTCCACTGCATTTCCTGAAAACAAGATGATTTTTTCTCCCTTGTATTCCTTATCTTTTCGTTTTCTGGGTTTAAATTCAGTCCTGTTTTAAGATGTGTGTGTAGACATCCAATGACAATAATGCTTCTATGATCTGCTTGAGGCTGAAGGTCATGTCCTTGAAACATTAACTCCAAAAATGTTTGGGGGAAAGGGTGGCAAATCCATCCTTCTGGAATTCTGGCTGCTGCACACTCCATGGCACTGAGGATTTGGGGAGTCCCAGGATGGGAATGGCTCAGCAACCCTTGCTGGTCCACAGGGAAAAGAGGGTTGGTTTGGTTGGAAATACACATCTCATGGCCAGAATTGCCTCTCTCCAAGTCATGTTTCCTCCTGTGAATTCCAGCTGGGATTTCAAACTGGGAGGAAGTGGAAATGCGTCAGGTTCCCTTTCCTGGGTACTTTGCACTGAGCTCAGGTGGCAACATGAAATGCAACCAAAAAAGTGTTTTCTTTCCTATGAAAAATACAACTGAAAACTAAGAACTTAATGAATAACGTTTAAAAAGTTGTTCTAAAATGACAGCAATTGTCATGGCCGTATTTCCATTCCACTCCTGAGCACTCCCCTGTCAGTTTGATGTTACTGTTGGAGTAGTAAGTTGGAATATCATCCTGGAATTCCAGAGTCTGTGTGGTTTATTTGAGGATGACTAAAGGATAGGAAAGCTCTTGTTTTTGTTTGCTGCTGCCTTTGGAGAAGCTGAATACATTACTTTTCCCAATTTTATCTCTGGTCTCTGACAATAACTTGGAGTGTTTGTTTCCATTTGGAGATAACGGACTGCGATGTGTGAATACTGTGCAGAAGAGAACCTGAAAAGCACATACAGATTGGGTTATTCCTTAGGTCAGGTTGTGAACAAAGAGTAATCAAGAAGGTCCTGAGTGAAAAGTGGGATAAAAGGCAAGACTCTGCTCAGAGGTGATTTTATCTGGCCATGGGGATGGTTCTTTTTGCTGAGACAGTGCTGCGCTCAGGGATGGGGAGGGGCTTGAGCTGCTGAGATTTATAGGAAGCATTTCTTCAGCACAGTTCCCGAAGGAAATTATTATTTAAAGTGCAGATGGAGCAGATTAACACAGGAATTATGAGAAGCTGGCTAAGGCAGATAAGGAGCTGGGGAGAGAGGAGACTGGAAGGGGATTCACTCAGAGGTGAGCTCCAGATTGCAGGGGGGTATTGGGAGCATTCCTAAGGGACAGCTGCTGTGACCAGCCCTCTGTAATTCTTCTTTAATAACCTCAGCACAAGGGCTTTGATACAGTTTTTTAAACTCCTGTAATGCTGTGAAGGACAGAAGTATTCTACAAAAGGATGCTGTTGCCTTCATGGATTAGTGTTGGCAAGGCAGGATAGAATTTGATAATCATAAGCACATTCTGGTAGGGACCAAGAGCAGGGGGTTGCTATAAACAAGAGTTTCAGCATATGGGAGTTCAGCTGCGTTTAAAACGGTGTTTGTTTGTAGCACAGAGTTGATGCTTTCAGCACTACAACATTTTCCAGAACACCTGCTCAGCCAAGAGCTGTGATTTGCCCTGAAGAACTGAGAGCCTGGGTATGCTATAAAGTCAGAATAAATAAACCCTTAGTTTTTAAATACCGGGTTCTGAGTCTTACTCTATTGGAAGTGTTTGCAGGTGTGAAGCCTAACCCTGCCTGAGGAGGAGGAAGGTGCCAGACTACAGACACTCAGGTTCCTGTAGCAGCTGAGGAGCTGATCTTCATGTAAGCAGCCCGTCCTCCTCCTCCCCACCAAAAAAATTCCCAAACAAATAAAAAAACTGGATCCAAGCCAGTGTGGATCTCAGACACCAAGTGAGCAGCCCTGTTCTCTGAGGTGAGACACCTCAGCTGGGGTGGGGAAGCTGGAGCAGCAGCTCAGCCACAGACACAGAGCTGGTGGCAGAGCAGTCTCTGGAAGGAGAGGATGTCCAGGAGGAATGGGAGGGGTAAAATGACACAGTTTTGGCTACAGGAGGGAGGAGTGGAGCAGGAACTCACTGTGGGTCACACCAGCCTGCTGCAAAGGCAGACTGGTGTGGTCAGGGCTCATCCCAGCTCACAGAAGAACCAGCACTGGTGTGGAGGTCCAGCTTACTGAAATGTGTGTCCAGATATACTGACACCTGCCCCACGTGGTGCTGACCAGGAGGAGAGCTGGGTGTCCTCAAAGGCAGCTTCCTGCAGCAATTCAGGAGCTCTAAAGGATCACTGACACACCGCCCTCATGGGCAACTCTCAACAATCTTTCCTCTAGTTGAAGAATCCTAAAACTACTGAGTAAGAGGGAAAAGAGGGGGCATTTTATCATAGAATCATAGAAACACAGAATGGTTTGGGTTGAAAGGAACCCTAAAGCTCATCCCATTCCACCCCTGCCATGGCAGGGACACCTCCTATCAGCCCAAGTTGCTCCAAGTCCTGTCCAACCTGGCCTTGGACACTCCCAGGGATGGGGCATCTTAGCACAATCCAGAGCAGCAGCCCCGGAGTCATACCAAAATGACCTCATGGCAGTGAAAAGGAGCAGATGAACCCCAGAATGGGCCCTCATCAGTGAAATATGGGCGTACTCTGCTCTGTGGCTGAGGATTAGGGATCAAAGCCAAGAAGATGAGAAAGAAAAGGAAAGTTCTACAGATCAGCAAAAAACTGGTCAAAAGATATGCAACAGAAGGTAGGACTAACTGAGGACTTTTCTGAGTGAGAGGATGACAGCAGGGCAGTCTCCAAAGAACCTGTGCACAAACCTGTGGTACTCAAGTGATAAATGAACTGCAAAAGAGACAGAGTGTGCTGCTTATTCAGAGCACTTAATCCGAGTGCTGACTGTGCAAACCTGCAGGAGAACTGAGCAAAGCAAAGTGCCTGGGCAAGGCTGTGCCAGGTGAAATCCTCTGGGGTGAGTGCAAAGGGAAGAACACAAAAAACCCACACATCAGGTGATGGGTGCTGAGCTGACCTGTGCCACTCACCAGCCAAAATGTTGGGCATACAAAAGATGGTTTTCTGAGGATCATCATAATAGAATCTTCCTAAAATGGCCTGGATTGGGCAGGGACTCCTTCCACCAGCCCAGGTCACTCCAAGCCCTGTCCAAGCTGCCTTTGGACACTTCTAGGGATGGGGCAGCCACAGGTTCTCTGGGGAATCTGTTCCATGTTAACTTTAGTTATGGAAGTTTCATGACAGGACCGAAAAAAATACAAAGCCTTTTTATTCAGGCAGCAAGTTGGTTCTTGAGGGGAAATTCTCCCATGGGATGAATGTCTCTTCTCTTCTTTAGGGGCTGCTCCCTTCAGGGAGGGACTGCTGGGCTTGATGGACCCTCCTGGGAAGGGCTGATTGTGTCTTGTCATGGAGCTTAAAGTGGGAGGAACAAGAACTGCAGTTGATGGAACTACGAAAAAATCCCAAACTGTTGAAAGGAATTTCAGGCAGTGCCTGATGAGGAGGAACAGGGAAGTGTTTGCCCAGTTGTTCAAGGCTCACACTACCTGATGTGGTTTGGTTACTTGTCCTCAGATGAAGATGGATGTGAATTGGAGAGAGGAGAGAAGGATCAATCATTGCATGATGTGCCTCCTTCCCTCCCACAGGGCTGAGTGGACTTTAATTGCTTTTGTAGCAAAAGAGATGCTCAATTTTTAAAAAATACATGGAGGGTTCAAATATGAGGAAATAGAACCTGCTTACATGGGTAGAAACTCTTGAGTGTGTCTTGAGTACGTTCAAACTGGAAACTGGAACAAGACGTGTTAACCAGAGAGATGAGAGAAATTCCAGAAGGACTTTGAAAACACAGCTGGGACACAAACCCACTGTTTCCTCAAGAGCAATTTCATGGCAGGGATGAGATTTCTGAAGCCCACCTGCAGCTGTCAGGAGCAATTTGGAACACCAGCAGCTGGGCCCCCAGCCCATGGGTGTCCCCAGGCTTTGAAGAAATCAGACTTGAAGGATCTGTTGGGTGTATTTACTGTTGCACAGTAATACTGTGTCGACCTGCTGGAAGGCAGGAGGGCTCTGCAGAGGGATCTGGATAGACTGGAGAGATGGGCTGATTGCAATGGGATGGAGTTCAACAAGGCCAAGTGCAGGTCCTGCCCTTTGGCCACCCCAAGCCCTGCAGCGCTCCAGGCTGGGCACAGAGTGGCTGGAGAGTAATGTAAACAAAGTTGAGTGCGGAGACAAGGACTTCACCACAAAACCTATAAGGTTGATAGTGAAGACATTTATTTCACACAGCACACAGGTTATATAGGGTTACAGATCCATCTTATTGGTTAAAGGAATCACAACTCAAGCACGTTAGAACTTTTAACTGGATACAAGCTCATATCTCACAAGCTCAATGTTTACATTATCTCATCCTGATGTTTTGAGGTTCTGTGTCCAGAGAAGCCAGGCCTGGAGGCACTCCCTTAAGGGTGTACTGTTAAGGAGTAACCAAGGCTCGTTAGCAAACACCAGGTGT
>VWZD01002808.1:145875-156669 GCA_013396695.1 Sakesphorus luctuosus | reverse complement strand
CAGAGAAGAGCAACGAGGCTGGAGAAGGGAGTGGAGCACAAGTGCTGTGGGGAGAGGCTGAGGGAGCTGGGGGTGTTTGTGCTGGAGAAGAGGAGGCTGAGAGGTGACCTCAGCACTGTCTGGAAGTGCCTGAAGGGAAGTTGTGGCCAGGTGGGGGTTGGTCTCTTCTCCCAGGCACTCAGCAATAGGACAAGGGGGCACGGGGGGCTCAAGCTCTGCCAGGGGAAATTGAAGTTGGAGAGCAGAAAAAACTTCTTTGCAGAGAGAGTGCTCAGGGATTGGAATGGGCTGCCCAGAGAGGGGGTGGATTCCCCATCCCTGGAGGTTTTTCAAGTGAGCTTGGCCGTGGCACTGAGTGCCATGATCTGGTAAAGGGACTGGAGTTGGCCCAAGGGTTGGACTTGATGATCTCGGAGGTCTTTTCCAACCCAATCCATTCTATGATTCTGTGATTCTATTATCCCTCTGCCTTAAGACTTCACAAGTTGCCTCAGGAGCCCAGAAGGACCTTTTTACCTTGATGTTTACTTGATTTCTGGGATATTTCCCTTCCTCCAGCATAGCTGGATTGGTATTGTGGAGTTCTATGGATGTTTGCATGGGGTGTGTTCAGCCACCTCAGTATGCTGCAGTGTCAGTCAGACCCTCCCCTTTCCTGCTCCACTTTTCCCATCATATACTGCAATTTTGGAGACTTTCCAGCTCATCTCCTAAGGATCATGACTTGGTTGATGTTGCAATGAGCAGTGGAAGCTGGAGATAAATGACCCTTACTTAGCCACAGTCTGCTGATGCCTTGCTGCTGCTCTCTGGACAGCCCTGGATGGATGAGTATTTCCCACAGAGAGGTGGCTGGTGACACTTGGATGCAGCAGCCTGAATTTTTCTGCAGAACACTAATGTTAGATCTCTTAGGATGTCAAATATTTGGAGACAGAGATGCTAAAAGTCCCCAAGTCCATTCTGCCATTTTAAAGCAACTTGATTATAGAAATAAACTAATGGAGATCTCTTATGAAATAACGAAAAAGGGAGACTAAAAGGATGTTACGAATATGAGACCCCAAGTCATGTGAACTAAAACATTTTCATCAGCTTGTTTGTTATAACAGATCTACAACAGAGAAAAATATCTCTCTGTCCTGAGGGGTGTCATTGCAAGTCCAGGACTGAAAAACTCATGAGGACTAGAAACTAATTTTTTGTTTGTTTGTTTGTTTCCAATGAAAGGAAGTTGTAATGCTGTGGGCATTTTAAAAACAAGCAGGAAACTGTACACATAGAATGAGATGAAAAATGGTGTCACTGTCAGCTTACATCTAACAGGACCCTAAAGGACAGATGTTCTGGGAGAACACACATCCATTAGAGCATGATGGAAGGGGGAGATTTTGAAAGGTAGCCAGAACATACAGATGGAAACTTTAAATAAATAAAAATCAATTTCTGAGTAGCCAGTACAAATAGTGCAGGGAATATGTAACAGGTCCTGGAGGGTTCAGCCCAGCAAACAAACACTCTTGTGCATCCTGAATGGATGGGAAGGGCTGGAGCAGCTTTGCAATGGGATTGGCTGACAGGGAGCCTGGGCTGGTTTAAAGGTAAACTGGCGGATAAACAAACCCAACACAGAAGAGATTATAAGTGAGAGTTACAATTTAATAACAATATTACAATAAATGCAATGGCATAAAGAGAAATTGGGTTTAACCCCCAAACTCAGCAGTGTAACCCAGCCCCCTGGGGCACAAACACAGTGGGGTTTGGTGGCCCCTGTGCTGAGCCCCACGGGGTTCCCCCAAGTCCAAAGGACAAGGAAGGGACAAACCTGTCGGTGCAGATGATGGCACAGTCTGGTGGAGAGTGGTGGGCTCCTCCAGTCCAGGTTCTGCTCCTCCTCTGAATCCAGCAAATGGTCCCAGAAGTCCCCAAAGCCCAAGACTGTCTCCCCTCAGGTGCAGGTGGGAGCCCCCAGTGCCTCCCCCAGGGCAGGGAGTTCCAGACTGGGAGTTGTGACTCTGGGAGTCAGGGGGGATTTTGGAATGGTTGCTGGCCCCTGAGCAGAGCTGAGCCCTCAGGTGGGTGTGGAGGTGCCAAGGAGTCCCTGCAGGGGAGTTCTCCCAGCTCCTCTGCCAGGCTTCTTTCCCAGCCAGCTGCCAGGCTGAGGGCTCAGCTGTGCCCTGGGCAGCTGCTGCCAATGGGCCATTGGGAAGAGTTGCTGGGCAATGGCCCAGAGGGTTTGGAATGCCCAGCTTTGGTCACACCCACACAGGGATAAACTGGTCCTGGCTGCTGAACTAGGACAGAGACAGAGCCAGAGCCAGCCATCCTCCTGGGCAAGGTGAATGTCAGGGCCCCAGGAAGGAGTAAGGACTTTGCAGGATTTGGTTTTTGGACAGTGCCCCTTCTTGTCCCTGCTGCTGTAACAGGAATTAGTTTGGGGGTGCTCCATCCCTCACAAGCCCTTTTGCCCATCCTAAAGATCAGTAAAGGCAAAAGGAGAGGGAGGGGACGCAGAAGGACATTGTGTGTTTGAGTGTAGCAAGTGATAAAAGATGGTTAAAAAGAGTCATCCCACAGAAAGAGTTTGGGGACTGTTCATTTTAGAAACCAACCACAAAACTCAGAAGAATTTTAATGTCCAAGCAACAGCCAAGATTTTGTTCACTTCAAAAGAAACCCCACACTGGCATCAAGAGTTCATTTAATTATGCTGGTTGTGAAAGAGAGAACAACTGTGCAAAGGGAATGGTGAAGCTCAGTGTGGCAAGATTGCCTGCTGTCCTGCTCTAAGAACAGAAGGAATTTTGCATTGGACTCTGAGGATTAGAAGCCTTGTGTGAGGACAGATCAAACTGTGGTTTTCCTGGCAAGTACAGCTGCCCTTCTTTGGAACACAAATGCAACTTTCCAGCCTTGTGTAGCATTGCATACCTCAACTCCTGCCAAAAAAACCCAACAATAAAATACAAACAAAAGCCCACACTAAATATAATTTTTAAATTGCTTTCAGAGAGAAATTATAAAGTATTCCAGTAGGAGAAAAATAGTCTAAAGATCTCTTTTCATGTTCTACTCACAGCTGTCCTCCTCCTGTTTCATACCAGAGGCAGGCTTGTTGCCACCATGAGCTGGAAACCCAGTCCTGTAGCCCCTTACACATGAAATCCATGTGAACTCCAGTGATCCCCAGCAGGTGGGCAGGTGGCACCAGGCTGGGGGTGCAGTGACACACCTGAAGGACAGGGCCATCCAGAGGGATCTGGACAAGCTCCAGAAGTGGCCCCTGGGAATCTCAGGAGGTTTAACAAGGCCAAGGGCTGGTGCTGGGTCAGGACAACCCCCAGAATCAGTCCAGGCTGGGGATGAGCAGATGGAGCAGCCCTGGGAGAAGGACTTGGGGGGCTGGTGGGGGAGAGGCTGGACATGGCCCAGCCCAGAAACCCCCCGTGCCCTGGGCTGGTCCCACAGTGTGGGCAGCAGGGCAGGACAGGGGGATTCTGCCCCTCTGCCCCCCAGGTGAGACCCCACCTGCAGAGCTGCTCCAGCCCTGGGGCCAGCACAGCAAGGACATGGAGCTGCTGGAGAGCCCAGAGGAGGCCCCAGGATGGGCAGAGGCTGGAGCAGCTCTGCTGGGAGGGAAGGCTGGGAGAGCTGGGATTGTTCAGCCTGGAGAGGAGAAGACTCCAGGGAGATCTGAGAGCTCCTTCATTACCTAAAGGGGACTTAAAAAACAGAGGGAGAGGGACTTCTTCTATGGGCAGATAGTGTCAGGCAAGGGGCAATGGTTTTAAAGTGAAAGAGAAGATATTTAGGTTGGATATATGGAAGGAATCCTTCCCTGGGAGGGTGGGCAGGCCCTGGCACAGGTTGGGCAGAGAAGCTGTGGCTGCCCCATCCCTGGGAGTGTCCCAGGCCAGGTTGGACAGGGCTTGGAGCAGCCTGGGCTGGTGGGAGGTGTCCCTGCCCATGGCAGGGGGTGGAGCAAGATGGCTTTAAGATTTTAGTGATTTTATGAGCTCATGATTTCTGTCCTGTTTTCCATTCCCTTAACAGCTCACTTGCTTTTTTGCATCACAGCTGTGCAGTTACACAGCACCAGGAAAATGTCTGCATGTGTTGGCTTTCACCTCTCACATGTTTTTTTCAGGGTAAAAAGCACTGACATTAGAGAAAATAATTTAGAAATCCAACATATTAAATAAATGCTTACTGCTAAACATTTTGATAGAAGTTTGATGCAAAAGGCAAAAGTGTGTCATAAACCAAAGATTTCACATTAATTAACAGAGAATGGAGAAGACTTTGTGTTTCCATGTGCTAAAAACCAGTGCGAAGAAATTATTTTAAGCAACTTGGAGCTCCTTAGTGAAATCTTGAACTGACTTCATTTAATAAAAGGCTCTGCCTTTTTGTTCTCTGGATTCTGACAATTTGGGTGATCTGGGAATCAGTTTCCCACCATGTCCTGTGCCACTGGGTGCTCTCTTTTAGCAAAGTATGGGAGAGGGAGTGCCAGGTGACTGGCCAGGTTTGGTTTGCTGTCATTTGGTTTCCTCAGGTTTGGTTGGGTTTACTTTGGTGTGGTTTAGTTGGGTTTAGTTTGGTGTGATTTGTTTTAGTTTGGTGTGGTTTGGTTTAGTTTGGTTTTGTCGGGCTTGTTTGGGTTTAGTTTGCTTGGGTCGGGTTGGCTTGGTTTGGTTTTACTGGGTTTGGTTTGATTGGATTGGGTTGCATTGGGTTTAGTTGGGTTTGATTTGGTTTAGTTTGGTGTGGTTTGGTTTAATTTGATTGGGTTTGGTTTGGTTTTATTTGCTTTGGTTGGGTTTGGTTGGGTTTAGTTTTCATTGAGTTCGATTTTGTTGGGTTTGATTTGGTTTATTTGGTTGGGTCTGACTGGGTTTGGTTTGGTTGGGTTTGGTTTAACACATCATCTTCCACCACAACATTTCACTGTTCTTTATGGCAAACTTTGCTATGCTTAAGCTGCATTATGTGAGTGGGGCAGGATGGCAGGACCTGGATATGAGCCCAGGTGTGCCCAGGTGGGCAAGGAGGCCAAGGGCACCTGGGCTGTGCCAGCCATGGAGTGTGACAGCCCCAGGGCAGTGCCTGTCCCTGCACTGGCACTGCTGGGACCCCTCGAGGGCTGTGCCAGTTCTGGGCACTCCTGGAAGAGACCCTGAGGGGCTGGAGTGTGTGCAGGGCAGGGAATGGAGCTGGGAAGGGGCTGGAGCAGCAGCTGAGGGAGCTGGGGGGGCTCAGCCTGGAGAAAAGGAGGCTCAGGGGGCACCTTCTGGCTCTGCAATCCCTGCCAGGATGGGGGAGCCAGGGGGGCGTCAGGCTCTGCTCCAGGGCACAGGGACAGGAGGAGAGGGCACGGCCTCAGGCTGGGCAGGGCAGGGGCAGGGGGCACAAGAGGAAAAATAATTTTCACAGCAAGGGTTGGCATTGGCAGGGGCTGCCTAGGGAAGTAGTGGAATCCCCATCCTTCCAAGGGTTTAAAAAACATGTGGATGTTACACTTGAGGACACGGTTTAGTGGTGAACATGGTGGTCGTGGTGGTTGACAACTGGACTTGATGATCACCAACATCTTTTCCACAGCTTTAATGTGATTTGGTGATTCCATGACCTCCCTTGTGCTGCCCATCTATGTGTGTTAGTCCCCAGACTGGCATGTTCAAGCAAGCTTAAGGGCAAGACTGTCCTTTGTTACAACAAAAATGACCTTATTCTCCCGAAACCAGGATTATTTTTCAGTAATTGTGCTGCAGTAGCTGCATTGCTGTTGTTTCCCTCTCAAAGCAGCGGTACTGGCACATTAAAAATGTGTTAGTGCAGTGCTGTTCTCTTACTGCATCTGTCTCTCCAACTAACCCTGGAGCCTGATTTCTCCAAACACAGATTTACCTTATTTTCACAGTGCTCTACATTTTCTGTACTAAAACAATGCCATAAGGAACAAACTGTTGGTTCCACTGTTGATCAAACAGCAGCCCACTGGGAGCCACCGGCAGCACCAGCAATTACAGTTTATTAGACAGCTCTTCTTAAACAATTGATGTTCTTACACATGATATTATGTGTTTGCTAATAGGCCACATATCTTATTTATGCATCTCCCCCTCCTTTACCTACACCAACAGTTGTGTTCCAAGCCCATGCTTTTGCACATAAATAGGATCATCATTTGGAGCTAATCCAGTTCACAGATTCTCAGTCAAGCAGCAGCAGGTCTGATTTGAATAGTCAAACTGGAAGCCTCACGCTGTCATTAGCCTTCCATCAGTGTTGTTCAGGTTCTGCTCAGAGTCTGAGCTCATATAAAGCTCCTCTGATAACCCAGATCTTCCTTCCTGCTTGTGCTGTGTAGTTTCATACATGGGGAGCCCCAGAGTCCATTTTATGGTTGCCTTGGCCATAATGTCATCAGTAGTTATTGGGGATTGCAAGAAGAGAAGTGAGACAGAGAAATACTAAGGAAAGTACTTGTGGTTTCATTCTATGCCACGCCAAACCAGGACAGGGGTTTTTCTTTAAGTACATTCAAATGTAGGGATCAGTAAGGGAAATTCCTGTATGGAAATCAGAGTGGGATTTGCAGTTTTGGTGTCCCCCGAAGGAGTGGCAGCCAAATCTGGGATTGCTGCCTGAAGAAATGAACCCCCCTTGGACAACGATGCTCTGACATCCCTGACTTTATTCCCTGTATATATTTCTGTCTGTATGTTAACAAAACAAATCCTTTGGAAGGTTTTTATTAGATCTCAACTGAGGCCAGACTTTTCTTAGTTAAAATCTCCCATTTTTATTTCTGTGGGTAGTTTAGAAATCCTCCCTGACATAAGAGTAAAATATTTCCACGGTAAGAATAAATAACATGCACACTGACCTTTCAGTCTCAAGGAGAGTGTCTGCTCAAGAGCTTCACAGCTCCCTGCCTCGGTGCAGGCTGACATTTGCAAGGGTGATAAGTTGGTTATTTGGATGTAAATCGACACAGAAGGAAAACCAGTCCCAACAGTTGTGATGAGTCCAGGGGTTTTTTCAGTTTCATATATTATAATGGACAGTAGATCACACAAACCCATCCTGGATGCACAGTTTAAGTGAGGGCTGCTATTGTGTGTCAGATCTGGAAAGAGAGAGAGTTAAAATTTAATTGATTAAAGAGAAAAAAATAAATAAAATCTTCTCGAGGATTTTGCCTGCAGTGCCTTAAAGCATCTTTGCAAGCAACTACCCATGGTGATAGTATTTTAGGGATTAGAAGCAGGCTGTGGAATGTGAGTCATCTGGAATTCTGATCAAGATGTGCAAGCCTGTGATACAGAGAATTGAAAAAAAGGAAGGTTTGGAGGTTTAGTTCTTCATTTGAAGACCCTGTGTCTGTCCACCAGGAGGGTCAGTGCTTTGCTCTGCCCATGCTCCTCATTCTTTGTTCAGTCAAAGCTTCTTCCCAGTGCTCCACAAGCCCTGGGGCATTTTCTGGGCACAGGCAGGCTCAGTGGTGCCATGGCTCCGATGTGATGGCAGGTTTAAACTCGGGGCAGGGCATGGGAGGATCCACAGAACTTTGTGAGGAACTTTGGCACTTGGGCACAGCAGGAAAGTCTCCTCTGTGGTGGAGATGAGGAGAGGAACACGAGACCCCAACCCCACTGGTACTGCTGGCTCCCTGAGGTTTATTTATATCGAGACACTCAGCAGTGCTGGCACAGACTTTGCTCCTGAAAATATCAGTGCTCTGGGATGATGGTTAAAACTCCACAGCCCTGAGAGCACCTTCAGCACCGAGACCAGTGGTGCCAGGAGTAGGATCCCAGGGCTGCCTTTGATCAAGCTCATAAGGCTGATGTGTTATCACAGAATATCCTGAGCTGGGAGGGACCCCCAAGGACCATCCAGTCCAACCCCTGGCCCTGCACAGACACCCCAACAATCCCACCCTGTCCCTCAGAGCATCATCCAAACCCTCCTGGAGCTCTGGCAGCCTTGGGGCTGTGCCCACTGTCCTGGGGAGCCTGGTCAGTGCCCACCACCCTCTGGGGGAAGAGCCTTTCCCTGAGATCCAACCTGACCCTGCCCTGGCACAGCTCCAGCCCTTCCCTGGGTGCTGTCCCTGCCCTGACACAGCTCCAGCCCTTCCCTGGGTGCTGTCCCTGCCCTGACACAGCTCCAGCCCTTCCCTGGGTGCTGTCCCTGCTCACACAGAGCAGAGGTTGGTGCTGCCCCTTGGAGGAAGGTGTATTACGGCAATGTGAACAACCTTGCACTTTATTCCATCTTCCCATTCATAGATCTTTTTGGAGATACAGGCAAGTTGTTACACTCACTGCTGCTGTTCTGGGCAGATAAAGCTGTTTATTTCAAGGCTTCCCAGCTTTTTCTGTGCTTCTGACACCCAAGGATCAGCATCTAATTCAGTGTTTCATGAAACATGACTGTAAGAGCATACTGACTGTGTAAGACTCTCTGCTTCTGAATTCTCCAGGATCATTGCAAACTTTTAATCCTTACATGGAGAGGGCTGACAAAACACCCTCCTGGGATTCTCCTGTTACACCTCTCTAAGCACACACAGGCCACTCTGTACTGGAAGCTGTTCCAAATCAAGCTGAGGCTGAGACAGAGCATCCTGGTTTTGTTGCATCCCAGCAGACTTGGAACACACCATACCTAGTGAGTGTGTGAGCCTCTCCCTGTGCTGGCAGAGCAGTGTGGGTGAGGTGAGGCAGCAGGTTTGGCACTGTGGTGGGTGCCCCTTGCCTTGCTCTGCCCATGGGCTGTGTGTGTGAGGCTGAGCCCCCTTGGGGCTTTGCTGCCTGTGCTCCTGCAGGAGTTACCTGTGGTGGCCTGGCCGGTGACACAGACCTGTCATGGGGGAAGGTGGCACACTCAGAACCCTCTTCATGCTTTTTCAGAGTATCATCTCAGACTGATTTCCTGTTTTCAGGGTGTATTCTGGGCTTTGTGCCTCCACAGAGTGAGTGATGCCAGGCCCTGGCAAGGCCACTTTGCATGTCCTCCTGTGAGACAGCTATTGAGGAGGTCATGGCCTAAATTAAATCCAAAGGTAGCCCAGAACTTTTACCAGGACTGATGAATTACTTCCCAGCCCTTTTTGCCACTCCTGACAGAAAGTGGTGAGGTGCACAGATATTGGGACTTTCCCATGCTTTTATTTATCCAGTTTATCCCCTGCTCTCACCTTAACCCCGGAACTTGTTATTAAATTTGTAGAAAAAAGAGATTTACAGAATAAATGTATATTCATCTACTTCAAAATCATGGGCAAGCTCTGCTTCCTACCCATCAAGACAAAGCCAACCCCACCTCTTTCAGCCTCTGAGAGCTGTGAGTCAGCAGAGGGAAACAGCCCACTGCCTTTTATGAGGTGTTCTGCACTTGGCAGCCAATTGCTCAGCTTGGAGAGCAGTAATTCAATTCCTGACTAATACACTGAGTGTGTCGTGTGACCTCTGCAGTCAGGCCCAGCTTGAAATAAGAGATATCTCTTTGGAGGTTTCTGCTTTTTCAGGGTAATGTTGGCAGTTCTGAATCCCCTTCCATGACTGTTTCACTTTCCAGAGGCTACAACAGCATGGCTTTGGAACTGGGGAATAAATGGGACTCCATGTCCATAGTATATAAAAAAAAATGGGGGTAGAGTTGCTGCAAAGGCATCTCATCCAAAGTAATGAGAAAACTTATTTTATAATGGTCATTTTGGAGAGAGCCCAGAGGAGGCCCCAGGATGGGCAGAGGCTGGAGCAGCTCTGCTGGGAGGGAAGGCTGGGAGAGCTGGGATTGTTCAGCCTGGAGAGGAGAAGCTTTGGGGGGACCCAAGTGTGGCCTTGCAGGGCCTGGAGGGGCNGGGATGGGATGATCTTTTGGGTCCCTTCCAACCCAGAGCATTTTATATATTTTATGATATTACCACTGGGGGTTTTTTTGTGGAAAACAGGCAAAAGTACTTCATGACTTCACTTTGGGTTGAGGGTTGCTCCCTGAACACTTTTTCTCTGCCTTAATTAAAGTAATTTTTGGTATATGTAGCAATTAATTGCCCTGGAGCATGAAGAGATTCCCTTCCTGGCCACCCTGGTGTGGGGACAGGACACACCTGCCTTCTCAGGCTCAGCTTTCTGGAGCAGAGCTGAAAGCTTCAGCCTTGTAGTGTGCAGCGGTTTGGAAAGGGCTGCTGAGCTCTGCAATGGGCTGCCCAGGGCAGTGGGGGAGTGCCCATCCCTGGAAGGGATTGAAACCCATGTGGATGTACCACTTGGGGACATGGGCTGGTGGTGAACACAGTGGTACTGCTGGCTGGGGGCTGGATTTGATGGTCCTAAAGGTCTTTTGCAACATTAATGATTCTGTTCCATTCTGTTTGGTGAAACCTGCCTGGAGCAGAAAGCAGTGCTGGGCAGTGAGAGAGCCCCTTGTTCCCCATCTCTGCAGGGAGAGAGCAGCCCAACAAAGCCTGGAAACACAAGCAGAGCTCAGGTCTGCTGAGATTCCAGGAGGATGAGCACAAGGACCCACAGAACTCTGGAGGGCTGAAAGAAAATATATCTTCATTGTGCTTTTGCTAAGCAAACTCCACCAAGGCCCCTGAAGCTGTTCCTTATTTTCTATGGCCAAGTCATTTTACTGCTTTCCTACAAACTGATGCCTGTGATCGCGTACCCCTGTGAACAGAGACACACTGCAGACAAGTTAATGGAGACAGATATAGGGTTTTATTAGAAGAAGCTTCCACGATCAAACCCAAGGGGGTCTGACCCCTAG
>VWZD01002808.1:118811-145516 GCA_013396695.1 Sakesphorus luctuosus | reverse complement strand
CCTGGGCAAAGCAACTTGGGCAGCTGCCACTTTTACCAATTACGAGCGAGTGCAAAGATAAGAAAGATGCAGATTCAGGGAAAGCAATTAACAGAAGAGAAAGAACTCCAATGACCTAGGTCTTTCCGCTCGTTTCAATCGGGAGGTTTGCCCAACCCAAACCTCCGTCAAAAACTCCTTACGGGGCTTATATCCGCCCAGGTTTTACCAATATCCAGCTATACAAATACCCTTCTCTTACCTCCCAAAATCGGTCTGTTGGAGCCGCAGGGCGGTGCCTCCCGATCGAGATGAAAGGGTACCTCCCGATCGAGATGAAAGGGTACCTCCCGATCGAGATGAAAGGATACCTCCCGACGTTCGTGCCGGCAGCGGGGGGTCGTCCTCTCGGTGGTAATCTCTCCATCAAGGGTTAATCGCCTCAGGCGTCTCCTCCGTCCCACCAGAGTCGCCAAGAACTGATGCCTGTGATTGCGTACCCCTGTGAACAGAGACACACTGCGGACAAGTTAATGGAGAAAGATACAGGGTTTTATTAGAAGCTTCCACCAATGTACAACTTTACTAACAGAAACTGCTCTGTCTGACCCTCCATTGCCTCGAGGTGAGTCAGAGGGTGCAGCAAATCACAGAAAACCATGAAGATTGGAAAAGATCCCCAAAATCATCCCATCCAACCTCTGACCGAATATCCCCATGGCCCTAAAGTGTATCAGGAAGTGCCACACCTGTTCAGGAATTTGCTTGTGGTAATTTCCAGGCACATGTTTGTTTTCATCTAAGGAAAACTTGAAAATTCCTTTTTTTCACCTCAGCGTATTTTTAGGTCAATGTGCTATTCATGTTCTGTGGGTGATGCTTTATTTATTACATTAGCTTATTTCTAGGGAGAAGTTTATAAATTTAATGTCACTCTCATGTAGATGAACAGTTGGGGATCCAAACATGTGCCAAGAGTTGGGCAATTTATTTAATGAAAATTCCCAGTCTGCTTTTTGGTAGTTATTCTCAGGATCAAAGCAAGATGTCTCCAAGGGCAATAAAATCCACTGAGAGTGTCTGTGTAGTGAGAAAAGATCTTCTTCTCTGTCACTGAATAAGTAAATAAACACAACTAATGGCCAAAGGTGATGATGAGACTGTTTTCAAGATAAACTTTTAAAAATAGACTGAAGGACTGACCAAGAAACAAAGAGGTAATGTGCTGAATTAATATGCATATTTCTAAATTTGTAAGGAAAATGAAACTGTAATAATCAACTTCCATCTGCATGGGAATTGCTCAAAATCTCACACTTTGGATGTTAACAGTGTGATCAGAACATTTCCTCTCTTTGTGTTACATGGGGTTACAGACCCATCAGATACCAAACACTGGTCATGCAATAATAATTTTAATTACTTTGGGGTTCTATAAACCCAGGGGTAACTACTCCACTCTGCCAGTTCAGAGAGGTGAAAACCAGCTCAAGCCATGAAAGCCACCAACCCAGCTGTCCATGCCCTTTGTGTTCCTGACCTCAGAGCATCTCCTGGGCCATCTGCACCTGATCTTTGCAAGGGCATTTTCACACTCCAGGTTGTGATGGCCAGTGGGAAACGCTGGCATGAAGGAATTCAAGGAAAGCTGCTTAAAATGTGCCACTGCTCTCTGGTGGGAGCAGCTTGTTCCAACTGCCCCCCTCTGGCACAGGAACCAGGACTCATCCAGGGGATTTCTTTGAAAGGAGGAAAACTTATGCAAGAAGAAAAATCTGCAATATATTTATTTTTCCTGAAGAAACAAGGAGTAGCCACCATTCCAAGGCAAAGGCAAATTAAATATGCGTGTCCTTAATGCAACATCTCACTCAACATGTCCTTTCTCCTCTCACATTTCCCTGGAGGTTTTGAAATGTTAAAAGGTGAGGGAGATCAAACCAAAACATGAACAGATACCCCTTGAAAAAATACAGCAGATAAAGACATCAATGCTGTTGAAGGTGACAAAGAGCCATTGGAAAATTGTATTTTCCATGCTTCTGCCAGCCCTGTGGGAAGGCTGTGCTGGGATGTTTGAGGAGAAACCTTAATTTTATTTGATGAGCTATAACTGATCTGCAGTGATTGTAACTCTTTTCTTCCACACTTGGGATGAAGGAAGACAGAATCAACTGAAGAGGATGAAACTATTTTGGGATAAGAGTGGGGTCACTCACTGGTCTCTCGGGGATATGGCCTGGTGGTCCTTTCTTTTGGAGCCACCAAAGCCTCTGTCATCAACTTAACCCTTCTTGCCTCTTTGCCTTCTTCCTGGTTTTCCCTTATTTCCCTGGCAGCAGCTTCAGCAGAGCCTCTGAGAAGAACTAAGTAAGAGAAGACTTAAGTAAGATAGTTTGGATGGTGAAAAGAGAAGACCATGAAGAGGAAAGCAGATCAGCTCTCTTAGAATAGGGTCTAAAATAACTTAATTTACTGTTGTATACTTATTTTTTCTCAGCTTTACCTAAATCAAGAGTGGACATTACACTTCACAATATGGTTTGGTGGCCGTGGTGGTATTTGGTCCAAGGTTGGAACTGATGATCTTGGAGGTCTTTTCTGAGCTTAATAATTCTATTTTCCTATTGAATTCCAGTGTGAGTGCAGTTTATTTCCATTTATTTCTATTTTTAATGAGCATACCAGCCAGGCTTGCCAGAAGCCTCTCAGTGTACTTGCAAATGAGACAATGACACAAGATTTGGGATTGCTTTTAGAAGTCTTGGGATTAAATGTGTTTATTTTTCAGTGGCTTTCCCCCTGTCTGTCTGTGTACAAACAGTACATTCACAAAACCCTTCCTAATTTGTCAGTGGCCTAAGGAGCCAGATTGTTTCCTGTTGCTGTGAAATTTTATTGCTGTAGGATTCATTTTACACAGTGTTCTGCATAACTACATGGTCAAGAAACTTGAGGTGAAGGCCCAGAAAATGGAGCAAACACCTCTGAGGTTTTGGATTCTGTTCTTCACAGTTATCATCCTGATCGTGCATAAATTGAAATAATTGGTTTCATGAGCAGGTAGAAATTATAAATGAGCATACACTCACATTTGCTAGCAGAGACCTTCCCTTGTCTCCAGCTGTGAATTCATGGCTGTGCTGTGAGTGCCCAGGTGGGGCAAATCCCCTGAGCTGGCAGTGCCCTGAGCACTGATGGAGCACAGCCACCCCTGCCCCTGGGCTGGGGCTCTGCACAACGTTGTGTCTCTGTCTGAGACCTATTTTTTATCTTGATTTCTTTGGTTCAACTGCAAACCTCTCTGGTATGGGTGCTGGAGGGAACTTCAGCACAGCATTTGGATTGCTTCCAGGGGAGCAAACCATGAGCAATCAGGTTTTGAAAGAATCCAGATTCTCTATTGTATTCAAGTCCATGGTTATCTTCCAGTGGGAGAGACAGGAAAGTTGGGTTAGCTAAACTGTTATTCTTAATCTGCTCATAGAGGATCCTTTAGTTCTCCCTGTGTGGTTGGTTTGGGTCAGTTGAGGTCCCTCTGCCTGAGTGGCTCCCCCTGAGCAGCTCTGGGGTGTGAGCAGGTCACTGAGATGATGCCCCCGAGGAATCACTCACAGTGTGCCCCTGATCACCCCCTCCCCTTCCAGCAGTAACGGTGCATCATCCCAGTGAGAAGGGCCAGCATCTCAGCCATTTGTTACTCTTTGTGGCTGAGGGGTCGGAATTTCTCACGGTGTTTGAAAGCTGGACTTGGATTTAATCTGTTTGAAGAGCATTTGGGTGCAAGGGAGAAATCCAAGGAAAGGCTGTGTGGTAAGAGGGGAACAACCTCCTGCCAAATTGTCTTGGTATGAGCTGGCAAACCACCAACCCTCCAAGCACAGAGTTAGAGCCTCCCCCCCAGCACCCAGGAAAGGGAGGAAAAGAGAGGGGAAGGAAAAAAACTTCAAGCCACATTTACACTAAAACTACATGTATTTTTACAGAAAGAAAGAGACAATTAGAAGAAAGTACAAATATACACTCACACAAGTTACAAACAGCAAGGAACAATTTCTCACTTCTCAGTACACACACAAATCTCACTATTTCAACTCCAAATTATCTTAAGAGACTCAGTTCCCAGAGAACCAGACCCGAGCAGAGAGAGAAGAACCCACAACAAACATTTTACTTCCCAAAACGACTGCTGGGCCAGTGCTGGGCCTGGTCCTGCCCATCTCTCCTGGGACTGCACCGTGTGTGTCCTCTCAGCAAGAAATGCTGTGGGGTGACTGACCAAGCCACTCCCACACTGATTCTACTTCCTGGGAAATGATGTCGTAATATGGTATAGAATACAATACTGCTGGCTAGAAGCAGTCAGCTGGTAGTTCAACCCAGCTCAAGTCAGCTGACAGCTTCAGGCCTGGTCTGAATGTCAAAAACTCAAATTTAGGCCCACTTAAGTGAACCCATGACACAAATGGATCCAGCCAGTGGGCAGAGTGCAGTGAATCCTGTTCTAGGTGGGAAAAGCGCCTTCCCTCTCAGAGAAAGGAGTGCCCTCCCCTGTGGATGGGGCCCTCAGCATCTTCACTGACTGATGAAGACAAAACACATTTACTCTCAATCAGCCCAAGGCTGTTTTCATGCAAAGCTTCTACTGCAAGGCCTTGCTACACATCTGCTTCTTCTTGACTGACATCCTTTTTGAGCTCAGTTTTTGAATCATGATATCATAGCATTGTAGAATCATTAAAGTTGGAAAGGACCTCCAAGTTCATCAAGTCCAGCCCTCAGCCAACACCACCATGCCCGTGATTTATTCTTCCTATTCTTTCTTGTTTGCATCTGCCTTTTGTTTGCACTTTGCACTTCTCACTTTCTTGCTCTGCCTTGGCATTTCCTTCTCCAGAAAGGAGAATTCCTCAGGGAGAGTGCCATCACCCAGGAGACAGATTCCTCCAGTCCCTGCCTCATTGTGACATACAGAGATCTATATAATGGAGGCCAGAAAAATTATTTGGATTCATTCTGTTCTGTGCATAAACATCATTGTGCCAATTTTTCATTGCTGTAGGCTCTCACTCTGTGGTGCTGCAGCAGCTCAGCTGGAGTATGAGGAAGGCTCAGAAGTCCATGTGAGTGGGTATTGTCACAAATGGGAGTTGCAAAAGCAGTTGTCAGCTCTCTGGCCCTTTTTAAATCCGAAGGAATTGCTACAACAGGGAACACTGATGGAAAAGGGATGAGACGGTCACGGGGCAGGGAAAAAAATCACAAACAAGGTTAAAAACTGCAGCAGGTAGAAATAAATTGTCAGTGTCTGACTTCTTGGGAGCAGTGGCAATTTATAACAGTGGTGAGTCACCAGGAGTCTGCACAGAGAGAGAGAGAAGGAATCCTGGCTGGTCTTGGGCCCTGTGTTTTGGGTGGGGGTTGCCTTCAGCAAGGACCAGTGGCCACTGGAGCAGCTCCCAGTTCCTGCAGCAAGGACCAGTGGCCACTGGAGCAGCTCCCAGTTCCCCAGCCCAGCAGCTCCAGCCTGGGGGGCCTTTGAGCATTAACCCTCCAGAGCTCTGGCATCACCTTTCAGCACACACATTTTCAAGCATTATTTTGTTGCCTTCTCAGTTCCTGGAGTTCTCAGATGTGTTTGCAGATCTGATCTGCATTCCAAGGAGGAGCAGGGCATTAGCTGAGGTGTGGGCAGCTCTGCCATGGTAATTGCAGAGCCGCTTTCAGAACTGCACAGGGTTTACAAGGCTGGGAGAAGTTACCAAAGCACAGCTGAAATGAGGCAATCAGTGCCTGGTGCTGTGTTGATTAATACTCTCATGTCCAAGGGAAGACAAGTGTACTGTATCTACTGCAATGCTTTTATCTGCTGGGCCTAATTTAAGTTTCATCCCAGATTTTACACATTCCATCAGTAATGAGTTCATTGTGCATAATGAGGTTATTAGCAGTGTGATCCTGGTTCTGAGTCCTGTACAGGTGTGCAAACCAAAGAGGAATTATCCAAGAGGCTGTTTCCTGCTGTAGGTCCTGGCTAGTTTGAGATCAGGTCGATATTAAATTGCACACTAATGTTCCAGTGTTGCACACTGTGTAAACACTGAGCTTTGCGCAGTTTTGTCCTTTTTATTGCCTTCAGGTGACTTTCCAGGGAGAAGGGAAAGCCTTGTTTGCTCAGCAGTGCCGTGGAAGCCAAAGGCTCTGCTGCACATTTAGCTCAGGTAAAAGGAGGTGATTTCTGTTGGGAAAAAAAGTAAATCCCGAGGGAAGAGCCCTGCTGGAAGAGCTGTCAGTGCAGTCTGCCAGAGAGCCCGGGACTCAGGCTTGGAAAAATCCCATTGCAGTAATCCATTAATCCAAAGAATTACCTGGAAGCTTTTCAATATAAGGGAGCAATTAGATGAAATCCCAATTTTTAGAAATTTTTATTTAACATTTATTGCTACTTCTGGTGCTTTATTTTCTTTTATCCACTGCCCTCTACAGGTCTCACAGATGGAGTTAGGCTGAGGGAAATGAGGTTGCAGCAGTGGCTGGTCTGGCTTCAAAATAACTGCAGAGATGCTCCCAGGGCTGTTTTCCACACTCTCTTGAAAGGGGAAAAGTATTTACAATGGCAGAAATTCAGGCTTTAATACAGTGATTGGCAATTCCAGCTTTTCTGAGTACAAAAGCAATGATGGAACATTCCTTTCTAAGAGCCTGACTGTTTTATTACAGGTGACAAGAGTTATGGCACAAAGTTATCAGAGCACCAGACGTTTGGCTATTCATCCCTTTTGAGTCAATTCTTGCTAAAAACCATTTTCAGGCAGAGTTCATCCTTACAGATGAAGATGAAAGCGAAAAAGAACAGGGCAGTTCCAGGGTCCTTGAAGGTTTGTGTCCCCTCACTGGGCTCTGGGGGCCCTCACCAGGCATTTCCCTCTCCCAGAGAATGGGAACAGCTGTTCCTTCCATGGCCTTTCCTTATGTTTGATGGACATGATGTGTAACTGCAGCACATCCCCTTGTAGGGATGTTTGGGAATGGCTCTCCTCTATCTGGCTGCTGCTTTCCTGAAGTGATTTGCATCTTAATAGCTTTGAGACTGCTATCAGAGATGTTTTGGGAAGGACAAAAAGGCAGCAGAGTGGTATGATGATGTGAACCTTGTTTCTTGGAGAAACTCTGATGAAAATAGTCTTTAAAAAATGGCAGGGCTTCAGTGCAAGCCTTGCTGAGCCCCTGGTGCTTGGCATCACTCTGAGAAATTAATAGAAATTCATGTCTAGCTCCTTTGCCCTTTATTCCCTGGCAGTTGCCATGTGCATCACTCAGCAGAGCTGCCTGCAATGCCAGTGCTTATCCAATTAGGGCAATGGCAGCGTGTCTGGGCTTTGTGACTGAGAGGAGAACCCCCTCGTGCTGCTCCCTGTGAGCCTCTGCCAGGGGGTTGGCAGACATTGGGGGTTATATTTGAAGGGAGGCAAATTCAGGTTGGCTGCTCCTGGGCCAACAACCAGCCAGGAACCCCCTGGGGGTGTTTTGGTGCTGTAGGTTGGAATGTTCATGCACATCCACCCAATATGCACAAGAGGTTTCCTGCAGACTGCCTGCAGCCTGCTCCCTGCAGTGGCTGGCCCTCAGCAGCTGGAACAGCATGCTGTTCCAGGACTCCATCCTTTTATCCTCCAGGGATGCAGGTTTGGGGCTCTCAGAGCTCTCTGCACAGTGTGCTGTGACATGGGGACAGTGAGGACAGTCCCTTCAGGAGTGCCTGTCTGACCTGAACTCAGCCCTCTTACACAGACACCCTGATGGATCAGTGTCTCTGTCCTCACCAGGAGAAGATTTATCATGGAGCTCTGATGCAGTAATTATGTAGCCTCTGTAGATTTATATTTGATACTTATCTCCATGATTTGTCTCTCCCGTGTACAGCCATAAATTTATTTTCCCTGTTCAAGATACAGTTATAGATAGTTTGAAAGGCTCGGTGGTTCAGGCTTTGGTTGAATTGTATCCCATCACTGGGACATTCCTCCACAAAGTCATTCTGTTCCTAAATTACACTCCCTAAGGAACAGAAACCTTGTGCCTTCTTGCAGTTGTGCAGTGACACACAGGTAAAGCCTGGCTCTGCTCACCAGGGCATCCAGAATTAGTCAGCTGGTCTTGAAGCTTTGCTGGGGGTGATGGAGATGAAAAATGAATTTCCACGGATCTGCAGCTTTCCATTCTTCGTAATTTTCCAGTTGATTGGGGATTTAGGGTATCACAGAAGACTTTGTCTGGTATCAAAGTCTTGAAGCACAAATAAACTACTGCAAAACGTTTTATAATTAATGAGCTCTGTGAGATTTAAGCAGGAAGGAGCCTGGGAACATTGGCCACCTCACAGGAGCCTGTGGGCACAGAACAGAGTGTAAGGGAAGGGGATGGGAACACCCAGGGGATTTAATCCAAATAAATACAGGTAATAGTAGCAGGGAAAAGGTCATATGGTACATTTCTGGTGCAGGCAGGTACAGGAGAGAGGTCTGTGCTCACGAGTTGGAGACCCTTTGGGAGAATGGGCAAAGAATGTTCCTTCCCTGGACATCAGGAGGAATTTCTGCCTGGAAAGGGTGGTCAGGCCTTGGCAGGGGCTGCCCAGGGAGGTTTGGAGTGCCCAGCCCTGGAGGTGCCCAAGGCAGGACTGGCCGTGGCACTCAGTGCTCTGGGCTGGGGGACAAGGTGGGCATTGGGCACAGGGTGGGCTCCATGGGCTGGGAGGGCTTTGCCAAGGTGGGCATTGGGCACAGGGTGGGCTCTGTGGGCTGGGAGGGCTTTGCCAAGGTGGGCATTGAGCACAGGGTGGGCTCCATGGGCTGGGAGGGCTTTGCCAAGGTGGGCATCGGGCACAGGGTAGGCTCTGTGGGCTGGGAGGGCTTTGCCAAGTTGGGCATTGGGCACAGGGTGGGCTCTGTGGGCTGGGGGGGCTTAGCCAAGGTGGGCATTGGGCACAGGGTGCACTTGATGGTCTTGGAAGTCTCTTCCAGCCTTAATGATTCTGGAATTCTTTGACTCCTCTCTTCAGTGCCTTCCCATACACAAGGTCTTCTCCTCAGCAGCTGCTGCTGGAAGCTCTCGACTGGCAGATTGTCCTCTCAGCTTCTGTGCACTGCCAGTGCCAGGGCTGATCAGCTCCCAAATTCTGGTGGTGCTTTACTTTATCCCAAGCCCTACTGGCACATCTGGGCTTCCCAGTGCCAGTGAGGAGCATTCTGCCTTTGCCCACATGATGACCATCTCAATTTTTGGTGAGAACTGTCTGGGGGTTTTTATTGCTGTCCAAAGGTAGCCAAGGTTTTCGAGGGTGGGTGTTGAGAGGTGGATAATCCATGTGTTGGCATCATCCTGAAAGGCTGTGCCAGTGACACATCAGCTTTAAGCCAGAGCAGGACCCAAGGGCTGGTATCTGTTATTTGCTGTGTGTTCCATTTTTGGATCAGAACTGATTTTTGCATGTCTAATTTTGCTGTGCTTTTCCCCATATAACTGTGTCAGCCAAGGTATGTTCCCCACAAATGGGTTGCTTTTAATATTAATTATACCTGCAGATGGTTTTACTCCACAGCCCCCTCTCTGCATGCCTTTATGTGATGACAGGTCAGTAGAAACCCTGATATTCTCCTGAAATGATACAATGGAGGTGGATTAAAAGCAATTCCTGTTTGCTGATCACTCAGCTCATGAAGTTCTTCTACCCTCACATGCAGGTGCCTACAACAGGGAAAAGGACATTGCTGCCTCCCTTGACAGGCACTAACAGATCCCTTGGGATGGTGTGCAGTGCCTACATCTTCATTTAGCAGGTTCTTGACATACCTTCATAGGTTATTTATGAAAAAAGCACCATAATTTCATATATATATGTGTGTGTGTGTGTGTGTGCGTGTGTGTGTGTGTGTGTTTATGCATTGAAATCAAATGCATCAAAGACATGCAGTCGCCCCTAATTCCTGGCCTCTTGGAACTGTGACTCCTTCCTGAGCCTTGGTTTAGGCTGAAAGCAGAGTGCTGCTCAGCTGCAGCAGTGCCTTGCTCTTGTTGGCTTTGGCTGGGTTTGTGGTTGCTGTTTAAGGCCATAATCAATACATAAATATGCCATTTGCCACATCTCACTTGAGGTGATTCAGGCTGGCTGGCAGACAATCTGGGGGCAAGGGGAGGACTGGTGTCCCTGGCACAGGCAGGAATAGCAGAGGCCTGGATTAGGTGGCAGATGTTGGGCTGTGTGGGTACAGCAGGGACTGGGACCTTGGCTTGGGCTCTCGTTGATTCTCAGCAGTTGTACAATCAAAAATAAAGCAGCTCCCAGTGCTGGAGCTGAAATGTGATGGGATTGTATCAGAATCTCCTCTTCCTCTTTCATTACCATTTTAAAGGTCTGCTTTTCTACCAGTTCTCTGTGATTGCTGGTTAAAGATGCTCCTGGATTGTTTGTCTTGATGGAGACCAAGATAATGCTCAGGCTGTTCCAAGGCCTTGGATATCTGGAGAAATTTCTCAGAGCTGAACGTTGGCTGAATTGAATTGTCTCAAATCAAAGAGAGTTTTATTTTTTTACCTAAATGGGAGCAGAATTCCAGCTAGACTGATTTTCTCCCAAGTCAGCTCTTCTGCTCCCTGGTTTAGTCCCTCCTTCCTGTGGCTCTGAGGAAAGCAGCAGTTCCCTCCCCAGTTCAGAGCCTTGGCTGTGACTGCCAAAGAAATGGTCACTGGTCTTGCAGCACTGGTGACTGTTATGGTTGTTAGCAACTCTGAGATTCCTGAACTGGAATTATTTCCTGCAATTTGGGAATCCAGAAATGTTTTCTCCTCTGGGAGAAGATGCTTTCCCTGCTTTCAGTACCCCCAGAAGCAGCTGAAGAGCTCAAAGGGCAGAGTTTTGGCAAGAAAGCTGAGCACTGGAATATCTCAGTGCATCACTCCTGCCCGCTCCCATGTGCTGCTGGGCAAAGTCTGGGGTTGTTAAAGCCTTGGAAAGGTTTTAATTATTAATGCTGTAGGAATGAAGGTGCAATCCCTGTGCTCCCAGGGTTCATGGCAGCACATTGGAACAGCCTCTCCTAACCTGCCAGAGACAGAGCAGCAAGTGGTGGAGGTACTTCAGGGGCATGTTTGCCCTCTCCATGCCCTGCCTGCCCCAGGCCCAGGTATCTCAGAGCCCCAGGAGCTGTTGGCCCCCTGCACTCAGCAGAGCCCAGCTGACCTCCCCACATCCCAGCACATCCCTCAGGGAGGGCAGAGTTGCTTTCTCCACAATGGCACCCTCCTCATTACCAGGGGCAAGAGGTTGTAGCTCCTGTGGAGCTCAGAAACAAAGCCTGCTGGATTTTGGGGATGCCATGGGGACTCAGGTGAGCATCCATCACTTGTTCCTGCTCCTGGTTCCAGCAGCAGCTCCAAAGGGGCTGGACAGGGAATGAGGGACAATGGGCTGAAACTGCTGAGGTCATCTTGGATTGTAAAACCACATTAGAAACATCTCTAGGATGAAAATGTCACAGATGTTCCCAGATGCATAATTTACTGGGACAATTCATTCTACAACCTTTTGTTTTGAGGTGCAGGGTTCAGGTCAGCCTCAGATGTGACTGTGCAGAGATCCCAGGCTGGGCTGAGCTGCACCTGCTCAGTGTTTGACCTTGGGGCTGGATCTTTTGGTTGCTCTTCAGTTGTTATCCTAAATACAGGTGGAGCAGGTGGCTTAGAAGGGACACAGCGCCTGCTGCTTCTGTCTGTTCTCTTACAAGTGTTGGGTCTCCTGCACCAAGAAAATCCCCTGAGGGACACAGTGGGAACAACAGGAGAGCCACAGGTGGCAGTGTGACTTTGTAAGTACAGTGGGGCAGAAATGGGTGTTCTCCATTAATCATTACTTTTTTAAAAAAATCTAGAAATATGATGGAGAATTCAGAGATTTTAACATGCAGTTTTAAGGTATAAATCAAATATATAATAATTTCCTTACATGATGAGAAAAATACAAGCCATTGTGAGCAACCATTCCTTAAAGACATGGGGTATTAAACTGAGAGCTGTTGTCACCTCCTCATCCAAGCTCAGTGCTCAGCTCTGGCTGCTGGGAGTGCCCAGGGCTTCAGTCTTGGTGTGGCAAAGAGGACTGGCATGAGAAGGCACAGTGTTTCTCAAGTTAGACAGTGAAGGGACACACAGCTGAGGTCGGGGAAGAGAGGAGGACACATTGGAGGGATCAGAAGAAGAGTCAAGTGGAATTATGGCTCTGTCCAGGTGGAAATGAGGAGTGCACTGCTGAATCAGGAGTGAGGGGTGCTCTGGCTGCAGAGCTCTGCAGGGACAGTGGCTTTGGAGGGGTGGAGTCCAGGGGGATGCACAAACACGGGGCCAGGAGGGCTTCTCCTCTGCTGCTCACAGACAGTGCCCAGAGCAGGGCTCACCCAGCCATGGCAGCAGATAAATGCAGGGGTGCCACTGAAAGCTGTAGGAACAGGGACTGGCAAACGGAGCAGTTGGAGACCAAGTTCATCCAAGGTCTTTATCAGCTGTTCCTGCCTGTGGCTCCTCTGCAAGCAAGAAGCAGTGACATTGCAGATAGTCTATCCAGCACTTGAAGAAACTGTGCCCGGAACAGGGGGAGGAGGTGGCAGCAAAAACCCTCTCTGCCACCCCTGAGCTGGTGTCAGCTGTTTGAGCAGAGTGAGGAGTCTGAACCAGAGAATCACAGAATGATGGAATGGTTTGGGTGGGAAGGGACCTTAAAGATCATCCAGTGCCACCCCCTGCCATGGGCAGGGACACCTCCCACCAGCCCAGGGTGCTCCAAGCCCTGTCCAACCTGGCCTTGGACACCCCCAGGGATGGGGCAGCCACAGATGCTCTGGGTATCCTGATAAGTCCTAATAAGTCCAGCCTAGCCTAAACGCTTCTAATGAGAATTTTTGCAAGTTAAGGAAGGAAGGAAAGAGGCCCAAAGCCCCTCTTGAAGCACATGGAGCCAGCTTGGTAATTCCAGAAGGCCTTCAAAAGAACTGTGTTGTGGTGTTGCTATTCAGTTTGATTAGTAATTCTTTACTAGAAATCCCAAGGAACAATTCCTGTAGGCCGATATGAAGCTCTCCAATGGATTAGTGTATTTTATTTTAATTTCTAATGTCAAACACCTGAGGAATCAGGATTAAATCCCAGCAGCACAGTCCTGTGCTGGCTCTCTTCAAGTCCCACTTTCACTCTGGCTGAAAATCTGCAAACTTCAGGTTGAGCTCTCTTACAGTTTCCACCTCACTTTGATTTAGCAGATTAAACACCCTTTTCTCCCCCAGCCCTTCCTGGTGTAAGAGCCTGACTTTTTTCCTCCAACCAGTGGAAATGAGGCAGGAGAATTGGGTTAATCGTTGTGGCTCTTAAAATACTACTTACTGGGTTTTGATATAAATGTGGAGATTCCCTTCCTAATCTCAGGTTACAGTTTTGAAGTTGCATTTTGGTACCTGGGACCTTTCATAATAAAATCTCTCTGCCCTGGTTCATTTTACACTGTCTGGCTCCTGCTGAGACCAAAGTTTGAGCCTACACTGAGTAAGGTTCGTATTTTGCAGATGAATATTGATGGAAGAAACAGCAGGAGTCGTAACAACCAAACCCTAAGTGCATTCTTTGGTATTTAATTTGCCATCAAACCCAAGGCTTCCCCACTTTCCTGCTCAATCCAGCTCCCACATTGCTAATAAACTCTTCTCTTTTGGTAAATAAATTACTGCTGATGGTATTATTTAATCTTGTCCCTCTAAAGTTGTGGGGTTTTAGTTACGTAACGAGGCATCAAAGAGCCGTGATAAAGAATTTTCCTTCCTCAGAGAATAAATGCCAATTTCTCTTTGAAGCTGGAATCAAAGCAGGGGAGGCTGCAAGTGATTGGAGAACCAGGAGACAGGTGTCCTGTAGGAAAGGAAAATCACAGACCTGGTGTTGACAGAGACATATTTTTTTAAACACTTGCATTTGCTTGGGATTTTCACCTGACTTAAGGCAGTTCCAGTCACTCCAGTGAGTCACTCCAGAGTCTACAGCTTGTGGATTTCTTGTTTCCATTGCAAAAGAAATTCAAGTGGAGGAAGGAAAAATTGGATCTGTTCTAACACATCATCTTTAACACACAAAGGGAAAAAATAATGTAAATAATAATACCCAAGGCTTCTAAAAGTAGGCTGAGAAGTGTTTGATCAACCCAGAAGCTTTCCCTTGGACTCCAAAGAAAAGCAGGCACCAGGAAAATCTTTCTTACTTCCCTTTTTGGGGACTGGCAGCTTTGTGCTGACTTGGTGAACCAACCTGAGCATTAATGAGTGTTCAAAAATGACTGGATATTGTGACACCTCTGCACATAATTCTGAATATTGAAAAAATAGTTTAGTATATCCTTGGTGGCTTCCCTTAGCAAAGTATTTCATAGAATCCCAGAATTCCAGAATGGTTTGGGTTGGAAGGGAACTCAAAGCCCACCCAGTCCCACCCCTGCCATGGGCAGGGACACCTCCCACCAGCCCAGCCTGCTCCAAGCCCTGTCCAACCTGGCCTTGGACACTGCCAGGGCTGGGGCAGCCACAGCTTCCCTGGGCAACCTGTGCCAGGGCCTGCCCACCCTCCCAGGGAAGGATTCCTTCCTTTAGGAATCCCACCTAAATTTCCCCTTTTTAAATTTGAACCTTCTGACCCTTGTGCAGCTCCTGATGCAGAGTCCCTCTGCAGCTTCTTGTACATCCCTCCAGATACTGGAAGGAAATTTATCCAGATACTGGAAGGCAAACTAGTCCCAAACTCTCCAGATGTATAAGAGGAATGTAAACTCTGGCTTGTTTTCCCCATTAACTTTCAGTCCTGAGATTTCACTGCCTTCCTGCTGCTTTATTGTCCTTATTGTTTTTATATTTCTTAGCATTGTGTTGGTTTTCAAGCTGCAATTTTTGCCTCAGATTCTCCAGTCCTCCCTCCTTTTAGCCCTAATTGTGGTTGTCAGTTGATGAATCAAAATAAAGTACAGCTGCAGGCTTGCTCAGAGCATTATAGCACTTGCTGGCTCATTATGGCTCTGTTTTGCCTTTCTTTAGGTTAAGAGTCAATGTCACCACTTTTCTATGTCTTTCAAAAAAGAGAGATTTGTGAAAACCCCTTGGGCTTCCTTTCAGAAGCAGGTGGAGGATGCAGCTTCAAGGGCCCTCCCACCCCAAACCATTCTAAGACTTTACGATTTTCTAGTAGGACACAGTTCCTTGTCTGATTTATTTTCCACTCTTCCAAACAGGAGACACATCCAGAATTGCTGGAAAGCAAAGCAGAACCTGTTTCCAGGTTGTGACAGCAGTACAGAACCAAAGGGTGGAAACCAAAGGTGACCACCAGGTGTGATGAAAGGTCTGAACCACATTATCAAAATCATCCGAGTTTTAGCTTTCTTTGGCTTCTTGGTGCTCTCAGGACACACACCAGGATTGCACCAAGGGAGTTTTAAATCACATTTCAAGGGATGGAATCAAGTGCACAAAGGAAAGAGCAAGTAGGAAACACAGGCACAGACATGAGAAGGACAGCTCTGGAAGGGCTGAGCTGATCATAGTGGGAATGAGTTATCACAGGTTTGATTTCTCATTTAGGAACTTAAATTTTGAAGGAAGACAAAAATATGAATGAGGCACAGACAGATGTCCTGACAAATGGGCAAAGTTTAGCAAAGAAAAGAAATAGTGGAATAAAAGAAGTACATTTTGGAGTAGTTAATTAAAACCTGGCTCAAAGGCAGCAGCAGAGCAAGGGGTCACGATGGTCAGTAGAGCAGAGCCAGTCTATGAATATTCATTCAGAGAGCTCAGTCCTGCTCATGCCCTGGCTCCAGACGAGGTCAGGGCCTCCCTGCTTTTCTCAGCAATCATGGAAATTGAGAAAGCAGGAGTGGGAGAAGGAGCTGGAGCAGGGTTTGACATGGAAAACATCTTGTGCTCTGAAGGGAAAGGGTAGTGTGTTGAAAAGGGATTGAACTATTTGACCAAGAACAGGGAGATGGTCAGGAGACAATGGGAATCCAACCTGGCAGAACTATGACCTGACCAGGAATAGGCAGATGTTCATGGGATAATGGGAATCCAACCTGGCAGAACTATGACCTGACCAGGAATAGGCAGATGTTCATGGGATAATGGGAATCCAGCCTGGCAGAACTATGACCTGACCAGGAATTGGCAGATGTTCATGGGATAATGGAAACACAACCTGGCAGAACTATGACCTGACCAAGAGGAGGCAGATGTTCATGGGATAATGGGAATCCAACCTGGCAGAACTATGACCTGACCAGGAATAGGCAGATGTTCACGGGATAATGGGAATCCAACCTGGCAGAACTATGACCTGACCAGGAATAGGCAGATGTTCATGGGATAATGGGAATCCAACCTGGCAGAACTATGACCTGACCAGGAGCAGGCAGATGTTCATGGGATAATGGGAATCCAACCTGACAGTGGTACAGCACAGCACATGAGGGGTCCAGCTGCAGGGTTAGAATGGAGTTGCCTTTTAGCTGTGTATGTGCCTTAATAATGTGTAGCGTTAAGATGAGAATTTTGGGAAGCCGTGGTTGCAACCACTGGAGAAAGGAGACCAGGATCTGGGAATTTCACAGAATCACAGAATAGACTGGGTTGGAAAAAGACCTCTGAGATCATCAAGTCCAACCCTTGGGCCAACTCCAGTCCCTTTACCAGATCATGGCACTCAGTGCCACGGCCAATCTGCATTTAAAAACCTCCAGGGATGGTGTGGGTGCTGCTGTGGGCTGGAAGGGGAGGACACAACACACACAGAGGGCATGTGGTGTCTGAAGGCCACAAAGCAGTTGTTAAAAGGAAGAAAAAGAGAGCAGGAATAATAATTCTCAGTGCAGAGGATGGTTGTTTGGATTCCCACAGGAACTTCTGCTCCTCTGAAGTTTGTTGTCAATGCTAAATCTTTTAGGGTATTGATTGAAGGGGAGCTTTTTGGTCCTGGGCATCTCTGTGAGGAGTGAATGCCATGATGGTCAGGGCAGGTAAAACAGAGAAGTGCTGCCACCCTCAAATAACACAAGGATTAGGATGATGGTTTTGTTTCAGCTGAAAACTGTGATGAAGTGTCCTCTTACAGTCAAGAAAGTAAAATTAAAAATTGGAGTTGATGGAAACAAAACAGAATTTGGAATAGAAAGTGTATTGTCATTCAGACACGTGCATTGTGCAGTTTTGGTCACTCAGAGGGAGTTACTGTTAAAGGTGGAGAAAAAGGACAACAAGGATGATCAGGAGGGTGGAAAGGCCCCCAAGGAATGACAGCAGGGGCTGGAAAGGGAAATCTGAATGCTGTGTGACAGAGGAGCATAAATTCCTGAATGCAAGAGTTGGGGAGCACCCAGTGAACCTGGAAGATAAAATGCCAGGGTCAGAACAAAGCAGGGAAAGTCCTTCCATGTGTGTAGTTACTCTTCAGAGCTCCTTGCCTGGCTGGACTTCAGAAAGGGCCTGGCTGATCCATCATGGGCCAGTGACTGTGAGAATGACCTCAGCTTCTGGAAGTCTAATTAATAAACTACTGGAGATTATTCCTGGGAGGAACCACTGTGTGTTCTTACTCTTTTCCCTGGGCAAAGCTCCAGCATGACTGGGCAAAGCTTTGCTCTGAAAAGAGGTGTTTTAATGGAGCAATTGATGCAAATAAACCCAGTATATCCACGTTCTGAAGTTTCTCCAAGCATCTGTAAGCTCTGGCTTCAGTTTAGCTGCTGTGTTGGAGGGCAAGGAACATTCTGTTACCAGCAGAATCTGTGAGATGGTTGTAATTTGAAAAGGAGAGGATTTGTTCAGTAGAAGTTGGGATTAAAGCAGGGAATGATTTAGTGCAGTAACTCAGAGCTTGATGCCTGGACAGGTGGGATGCTGTGGGAAAGCTGTGGCAGTGCTTAGGAATTTGTTTGGGAAAGTATCAAGGACAGGACCGGGGGAAGTAGTGCAAGATAAAGGGAACAGTAATGAGATGATGAAGGACTTACTTTGGTTAAACTGCAACATCTTTAAAAGTGGTGGAAGAGCATCTCACCAGGGGTGCCTCTGCCTGCCTCTCTGCCTTGAGACTTGATATCATGCCTGGTTACAAAATAGCATAAATTTTCTGTTGATATTTAATTGACAGAGCTACAAATAGAAAACACCAGTGAGAGCACGTTTAAAATCATATGGATGATCTGAGCTTTTGGGCCAAGCTTCTAATGGTCTGTGTAGGAAGATTCAATCATCATAAATCCAGTAATATGCAAGAAGATGCTATGGATTAAAATTAATGTCCAGGTAGGATAATAACTGAAAACCACAGTTTATGCTGCTTGTGCAGGGATAAAAGTAACATTGCCCTGGAGCTGCATGTGGTGAGACAGGGAAATAAATGCTGGAACATTATCCTGGCAGTGTCAGACCTCCTGTAAGGCCACATTTGGACTCCCACAGAGGAGTGTTGTCATATTGCAGTGGTGCAGCAAAGCACAAACGCCTGGAGTGAACTTTGGGGGAACAGGGAGTTTGCAGGCCCTCAGGCACAGCTGTCTGGAATGTTCCTGAAGCACCTTGTAATGGGGTCAAACAGGAGAGAAACTGCTGAAAGGCAAGGAGTGGATTGAGGAGAATTAGTTGCCTGCACTTGACACATGGAGATGACAAGCTCTGGGTAAGACGAGCAGAAGAGGCTCTGTCAGTGTGTTTTGGGCATGAAAACCAATTAGCAGTGAGGGTGAGGAGATGAGCTGGAGTCAGAGTGTGAAAGAAATGCATATAATCAGCTTGGGAGGAGAAGCCTCATTGCTGCAAGATCCTCACATGGGGCACCACTGGCTGTGGCAGGAGATGGGGATTAATGTGCTGGTTGGTGGAGATTTGTGTTTCCTGACTCTTTGAGGACACATCTTTGCTGGCTTTAGGAAATTTTCTGTGCCTGTCATTTTTATCCTGCCCATGTCACACTTCTGATCTTTGGCCATCCCAGCACCTTCTGTGACTGGGAAGTACCTGTGGCTGCTCACAGGGAGGACGGTGAGGAGGTGATGAACAGTTTAGCCAGGAAGGTTCACTTGTTGTTGGCTCTAACTCATTCTGAGTTACCTTGTTGGGATACTTGGCCAGAGATCAGCTGGCAGAGAACATGCCAAATCTCTGCACAAAATACTCCACCACTTTAGCAGCTCTGCAGTTCATTAGCTGTAGCAACTTGCAAACAGGATAAGGTTATAAAAGTATATAAAATAAAAGGGGGTTTCTGCTTTGATAAGCTATCATAGGAAAGAACAATATATTTTCCCCAAATATCCAACAGCACATGAATATTCCTTCCTTTCTTTGAATCATCTCAAGTTTTATGTTTACAGCATGGCAAACTGAGTTTTGAACTTACTTTAATTTACAAGCACAACGAAAAAACTCTGAGTAGTAGTAAAACATATCCTGGAATTAAATGTTCTCCAAACAAAATAATTGTTAGGGTTTCTTACAGAAAAAAAGAAAAGATGTGCAAACTAGGTTGAAATTTTGGATACTCTGAGTGTTTAAATCTGCACAGTCTTGCTCTTCCCTCTGCTCTGGCCAGAGCTTTCCACATTTCCCGCTGCACTGACCACATTTGGATTTCAGCTGATTCTTTGCAGAACTGTTGGCCAGGATTTATAGATGGGCTCCTTTAAAGATAAACCTGCAGGAGAAATGAACCCAACACAAAAGAGATTATAAGTCAGAGTTACAATTTAGTAACAATATCACAACAAATGCAATGGCACAAAGAGAAATTGGGTTTAACCCCCAAACCCAGCAGTGTAACCCAGCCCCCTGGGGCACAAACACAGTGGGGTTTGGTGGCCCCTGTGCTGAGCCCCACGGGGTTCCCCCGAGTCCAAAGGAAAAGGAAGGGACAAACCTGTTGGTGCAGATGATGGCACAGTCTGGTGGAGAGTGGTGGGCTCCTCCTGTCCAGGTTCTGCTCCTCCTCTGGATCCAGCAAGTGGTCCCAGAAGTCCCCAAAGCCCAAGATTGTCTCCCCTCAGGTGCAGGTGGGAGCCCCCAGTGCCTCCCCCAGGGCAGAGAGTTCCAGACTGGGGGATGTGACTCTGGGAGTCAGGGGGGATTTTGGAATCCTTGCTGGCCCCTGAGCAGAGCTGAGCCCTCAGGTGGGTGTGGAGGTGCCAAGGAGTCCCTGGAGGGGAGTTCTCCCAGCTCCTCTGCCAGGCTTCTTTCCCAGCCAGCTGCCAGGCTGAGGGCTCAGCTGTGCCCTGGGCAGCTGCTGCCAATGGGCCATTGGGAAGAGTTGCTGGGCAATGGCCCAGAGGGTTTGGAATGCCCAGCTTTGGTCACACCCACACAGTGGTCTCAATTGCTGAACCAGGAAAATAGAGAATGAGGCATTACTTGATAGGATGAAAATGAAAAGAAAGTTTTGAGGTGGAGAATGTCTCTGTGCATGGGCCCTGTCAGTACCAGACCTTTGGCACAAGTCTGAGCAGAAGAAGTTTTGGGAGATTTGTCAGGTACAAAACTAACTACTTATTACTTATTTTTTATGAAAAGCCCTGAGATTTTCATAAGCTTGGAGATTCTGTAAAGTCAGAATTCTTTGCCTTTGCACATTTCAAATATTTTAAATAATTTGTAAAGGCTTATTTAATGGTGCTGAGATTTATCTCTTGGGGATGGCGCTGATCATTTTGAATAAGGTACAAGATGGTTCTATTTTTCACGATTGTCTTTGACTGATTAATGCCTCATTTTAATTCAGTGAAGATCAGATATTATTTTAGCTATTTCCCTTAATTGCCTTTGTGTTGTAATTTGACTTTAATTTTATAATTTAATTAAAAAAACTTTAAACCTCTGTATCTAAATAGTTTGCTGATGATTCTATGATTCTTTGATTCTCTGTTAATTTTCCTTTATGAAAAGAAAATAATTGGATGAGGAGTTTCTAAATTGCTGCTTTTAGTCAGCAAGATCTTTATAATAGGTGAGAACTTGTTACCTTTGTACAGCATTTTAGATAATTAGGAAAATGAGATGTGATGGTTGTCACCTCTTTCCTGGCTGGGCTGCTGCCAGCACCATCTTTGGGGACTCTGAGGGGACAGCTGGGAGGCCAAGAACTAAGGGGATGTGGAGAGCCAACTCTTGTAGAGTTGGGCTGAACTGACACCTTGAGAGGACGTGAAAAACTGGGACTGGGAATTCCAAGTCTTAGCAAGCTGTCCTGGTCAGCACGTGCTTCCAGCTGGGCTTGGTTTTCAAACTGTGACATTCAGAGCCATGAAGTACCTTTTGCTGCCTTCAAACCATGATGAGTTCACTGCTTCCCTACCCTGCAAGGTGTCCTCTTACCTGCAGATCCAAACCACCGGTTTGGCCACGGAGAGGAGTGACTGTGGCTGGGTGAGACAGCAGAACTGCTCCATGAGTTCGTGCTCATCAACAGCCACAAGGTGTTCTGGTCTCCCAGGGACAGCACAGACCTGTTCAACACATCATGGGGCATTGGGGCAGCTTTGGGAGTGACAGGCAGTTATAGCTCCTACTCAGGGTCTGTGACCATAGCCAGGAGGGCTGTGGATAAATAGAAATGGAAACAATGTTAGCCTGGACTGAATTAGAAGTGGGAGATCCTGAGAATTCCGTAAAACTTGCCCCTGGGTTAAGGGTTTAGTCTTGGGTCTGTAAATCTCAGCCACTGACAGCAGGGTCAAAAGAAGCTTTAAAGTCATATTTATTTCTTATTTGTGCTCATTCACTCTCCATCCAAAACGACAGATTTGTTACTAGGGAAAAACATCCTGTAAATGCACAACAGTTTCTTACAGTCTTTAATTTACTGGGCTCTTGACCTAAATGCTTTATTTTTATGGTCTCCATGACATTCTGGAATACAAAGGCTGGACTGGAGAGTGTGGGCTTGGAGAAGTTTGTCAGCAGTGCCAGTAAAATGCACTACAAACATTGTATATAATGGAAATGCAGGTTTTCCTCCTGGGATCAGGCATAAGAAGGGGCTACCAGGGCAGGAATGGAGTGCTCAGAAGGTGTGTGGATGAGGCACCTGGGGACAAGGTTTAGTGGTGACCACTGTGCTGGGGGGATGATTGGAACTGATGACCTTGGAGGTCTTTTCCAACCTTAACGATTCTGTGGTTTTCTGTATTTAAGAAAAGGAAACTCTTTTTTTTTTAACTTCGGTAGGAACAACCCTCCATTTAAATTCTTGCAGATGGCACAGACACAACTTGAAGGTGTCATATGGGATGTTCTGAACATGCTAACTATCAAAAGAGAGAGGAGAAAATCCAAAAGGAACCTTCCCTGGCTGCAAGCAGGGAATTGATAGCTGCTAGAAGTACAGGAGGGCTGAGGAAAGCTGGGGCTGTGTCCAAGAGGAAAATGGAAAAGATCAATACCTGGAGGATTAAACAGCAAGGTGTGCCAGGAGAGGGCTGGGAGGACAATTTGAGGAGGGCATGAAAACTAATAAATCCCTTTGCAAGCATGGCAGGTGGAAAAGCTGCCCACAGAGCTTGTGGCATGAGTAATAAAGGCACCAAAGGAATAGCCACAGGAAAGGAGGCCAGAACAGGAGAGGAGAAGGAACACTTTGCATCTGTGTCCCTACAGAGAAGTTTGAGCATGTTGCCAAGCTCCTGTTTTGAGGGAGAATCCTTGTTCAGGCTGCAGTTCGTCAGAGCTGGCATCATATCTGTGGACAAAGCAATGTGGCTGCATGTCCAGAAGCTTTGGGTGTGGGTGCTGCCTCAAGGCTCCAAGGCAAACTCAGCTGCCATGAAAGGAAAGGTGAGGTCCTCACATGGAGAAAGGGTGGATAAACCACAGGAATTTGGTAGCTGTTTTCCTTCTGTGCTGGTTTAAAGATACATCAGCAGGAGAAACGTACCCAGCACGAAGGAGATTAGAAGTCAGAGTTACTATTTAATAAAAATATTACAAAAAATGCAATGGCACAAAAAGAGAGTGAGTTTAATCCACAAAACCCAAAAGTATAACCCAGAACTCTGGGGCACAAAACACAAGGGGGGGGTGAAAAACCTGTTGGTGCAGATGATGGCACAGTCTGGTTGAGAGGGGTGATCTCCTCCTGTCCAGGGTCTGCTCCTCCTCTGGATCCAAAAAGTGGGTCCCCAAGTCCCAAAAACCCCCAGGATTATATCCCCTCAGGTGCAGGTGGGAGCCCCCAGTGCCTCCCCCAGGGCAGGGAGTTCCAGAGTGGGGGATGTGACTCTGGCAGTCAGGGGGGATTTTGGAATGGTTGCTGGCCCCTGAGCAGAGCTGAGCCCTCAGGTGGGTGTGGAGGTGCCAAGGAGTCCCTGCAGGGGAGTTCTCCCAGCTCCTCTGCCAGGCTTCTTTCCCAGCCAGCTGCCAGGCTGAGGGCTCAGCTGTGCCCTGGGCAGCTGCTGCCAATGGGCCATTGGGAAGAGTTGCTGGGCAATGGCCCAGAGGGTTTAGAATGCCCAGCTTGGGTCACACCCACACAGGGATAAACTGGTCCCACCTGCTGAACTGGGACACCTTCTCAAATACCTTCTGGGAAATCGGCTTCACCTCCTGGTCTGCACATCAGTAGCTCAGCCAAGCACCGTGGTTGGCTGCTCCTCACCTGCCTCGGAGCTGAATCACTCCTGTTTTTCTTTCCAGCTAAGGCTCTTGCTGAATTCTCTCTCCTCCTTTGCCTTTGCATCCTTAGCACCAGGATGCCTGCAAGCTCCCAGCGACTCCAGCAGCACTGGCTGTTTTTACAGCACATGAACATGGCAATAATTAACCTGCTTGCTAATTGCTCTTCTTACGACTCTGCCGCTGTTGGAGTCTTAAATACCCCGTGCAAAATGCAAAAAGAATTATGTGTGAACTGCTGCATGGATGGAATAGAAAAAGCAGAACTTTTTATTTACTTCCACTGTAGCATTTGCTTTGGGATCCTGGGAAGTGTTTTGAAAACTGGAGTGATAGGCAGCATGTGTTGACACAGCACACAGGGATGTCTTTAAAATGTTGTGACAATCTGAGGGATTGGTTTTTTATACTCAGTCACACTTTATACTAACTCCTGCATAGTTCTTGCCATAGGATCTCAGAATGATTTGAGTTGGAAGGGACTTTAAAGATCATCTTGTTCCCTGGGCAGGGACACCTCCCACCAGCCCAGGGTGCTCCAAGCCCTGTCCAACCTGGCCTTGGACACTTCCAGGGATGGGGCAGCCACAGCTCCTCTGGGCATCCTGTGCATTTCTAAGCACAAATGTGCAAATACAAATCTCTTTACCCCTCCTCAAACTCTCCCTGTGGCTTGAAACCATTTGTCACCTGCAGGCAGGAGTGACATGAACGCTGGCCCCGAGATTCCACCTCTTTCCCCCTTCCCACAAATCCCACTGAACACATTTTATCATAATAAATTGAGTGCTTAGCATTCCACTCCAGACCTTGTGTGCCAGAAGGGGTGGGAATGCTGTGACCTGGAGGCCTGGCAGCTGCCTCAGTGTGAGCCTTACCCGTCAGCACCTGATGGAGCACCCAGTGCCACAGCACGATGCCAATCCTTTCCCCTGGCAAGCTGTCACCCGGCAGGCTGGCTCTCCTTCTGCAATCTCCCCTGAAGGGTATGGAACTAAATGATGCACAAACAAGGCAGGCCATGGTTTATTTATAATTATGGGTTTAGGTGTTCCTGTAGGAAAATGATTCTCTGGGGAAATGAACTGTACATATTTAAACAGGCAGCAGAAAGGCTGGTTGGGGGTGGGATAAGTGTTCAAGTCAAAGTGTTGTGTGTTATCTTGGGTTTCCTGTGTTGCCTACTCTCCCAACAGCTGCTTTCTGTATTTGCTTCTTGTTTACAGCTGTTCCTTCTCACCTCTTTAATTTGGTCAGTGGCAAAAAGGGTGGATTTAAACCCCTGCAGCAACATTGTCTGCCAGAAACAACTTATAGGATTCATGGGAATTTCCTATTTCCAACTCAGTTCATTCCAAAGCTCAGTCGTCTTTTCCAACCAGTATGAAGCCACATGGCCATGCAAACCTCCCATTAAGTTTGCTTTTATAAATATCTGTAAGTGCCTGGTGATGTTTGGATAAAAGGCTCTGGAAGGAATTCAGTTCACCAAGAGTGCAGTCATCTTCACCCCCTCACACCAGGGTAACTCCAGGGCTCTGCTGCTGTTTGGAATGTCCCAGGTCATTGCCAAGGATAATTTTCCCCTGTCCACTTAATTACAGAGAGTTCCCTTGACACTACTGAAAACCAGGGCTGGTTTCTTGTCTCAGTGAAATGGCATTAACTGTGCTCTTGCCTTTGAGCCCGTGGATGTGGATGTTGTTTGTAAGATAAAACACAGATAATGTCAAGATTTTGTTAATACAAGTCAATCTATCACCTCAAGTAAGGCCTCCTGGAGGGGAACAAATGCAGCTCTTTGTCACCAGGTAGGTTTGCAAGAGCCTCCATTAGGAGACTTCAGGGCATAAATTGAAACAAGGAGCATCCCACTGGATCTGTGGAGAAACAAACAAACAAACAAACAAAAAACACTTGGCTCACTCTGAAGAGAGTTTGGTATCGATGTCCATCCTTGGGAGATCTTAGGATTGATTGGAGGGGGGTCTGGGCTCCCTGTGTGGATGAGGTGTCTGCCTGGACTTCTGAGGTCCCCGAAAGGTGTCTGTGAGTCTGTGGAGGAAGGAACAGGACAGAGCACACATCAGGCACCACTGTGCATCTCCTGCAGGGCACTCTGAAGGCCACAAGAATTGTTCTGGCTCTGAGCAGCAAGTTCAGTTACATTAGATACCTGTTGCAGCAGCTCCATCCTGCTGGTTTGCTTTTCTTGCCTTTTTTCAGGAAATATAAGATGCAGCAAACTCACCTTTAGTCCTTAAATTCCCAATATATTAGATAGAGAAAGAGAGAAAGAAAGAGAGAAAGAGAGAAGGAAAGGAGGAAAGGAAGAAGAAAGGAAGGAAGAAAAGAAGGAAGGGAAGGAAGGGTGTGGGAATAAAGAAAGATTTTTGAGTTGAGAAAAAGGGTTTCTAGAATAAGAGACAAAGTTTTGAGGCCTGCTAGCAGGTGCAGGTTTAGTTCTGTGAGAAAGAGACCAATAACTAGCAAAACCAAAGAAGATAAGAAGGCTTTGGGTTATTCTACTCATGGAAAAGGAATCTTGAGAGATAACGTGGTCATAGAAATGGTTGACATTTGTCTAAAAGTGTCATCCAATTAAAGCTGTGATGAGTTTTACAGACACTGTAATTCAACCTATAGGATGAAGCTATAGGTGGGAAAAGGTAAGGGATATATTCTGTAATTGCAAGTTAGAGCTTCACCTGGTCTTTTCTCTCTCCATGGATCTATTTTAATAAACTGTCTTTGAGTGTGACACCTGTAAGCTGTGGCCTAAGTAATCTTTTCTTGCCATCATGATTTACTGTGGAACTCACACATTCACACTTTTACAGAAGGGGAAGAAGGGAAGGAAGGGAAGGGAGGAAGGGAAGGAAAGGAAAGGAAGGGAGGGAGGGAAGGGAGGAAGGGAGTGAAGGAAGGGAAGGAAGGGAAGGAAGGGCAGGGAGGGAGAGAGGGAGGGAGAGAGGAAGGGAGGAAGGGAGGAAAGGA
>VWZD01002808.1:96789-118603 GCA_013396695.1 Sakesphorus luctuosus | reverse complement strand
GAAGGAAGGAAGGAAGGAAGGAAGGAAGGAAGGAAGGAAGGAAGGAAGGGAAAGAAAAGATCCTTGAGGACTGAAAATGCAACTGGTGTTGTCTCAGCAGGCTTGATAAGTAGGTAAAAGCAGGAATTAATAAAATGCTCTTTTGATATTTTTATTTAATAAAATCATGTTTCCATCCCAGCCTACAGTATTTCTCCTGCCTTTTTGGACTTGAGACAAAAAAAGAAAACCCCTGGCAGTGATTGTTAATATTAAAGACAGCAGAGATGTAGAAACTCTGTTGGGTGTCTGGAAGTGTGAAATGGAGAACCTGAAGGGCAGGTGTGTCCCCACAGAACTGTCCATGGTACAAGGCACCCAACCCACACCTGCACTGAGCATGAACCAGAGTCTGGCACTGAAAACTTCCCCTATAAGGCAGGAATTGTTCATACTTCTCCCACAGATTTCTGGACAGGGAATTTGGCCAGATTTGTGTAAAATGAACCAAGTGGATTAGAGAAACATAACACAGATTATTGGGGGTTTTTTTCTGGCAATTCATTGATATAATCAAGTAAAAGTTTATTTGCCTGCAAGGGGGAAGGTTACAGAAATGGTATTTTGCAATATTTCTTAAATAATGGTAGTGTTTATTCTGTGAACTGAACCTGATTTATTCGCTTTCTTGTCACACTCTGAAGTTTATAAGATTGCACAGATATATCAGAGGGGAAAGCTGTTTGCAAATCAGAGTGGGTGGATGGAGACTTCCTGTGGGATGAACTTATGGTGGCCTTTCAGTGGCTGAAGGGGCTGCAAGAAATCTGGAAAGAAACTGTTTCAAAGGGCCTGGAGTGCCAGGACAAGGGGAATGGCTTCCCACTGTCAGAGGGCAGGGACAGGTGGGATATTAGGAAGGAATCCTTCCCTGGGAGGGTGGGCAGGCCCTGGCACAGGTTGGGCAGAGAAGCTGTAACTGCCCCATCCCTGGGAGTGTCCAAGGCCAGGTTGGACAGGGCTTGGAGCAGGCTGGGCTGGTGGGAGGTGTCCCTGCCGATGACAGGGGGTGTGTAGTAGTTTTGGCTCTAGTCAGCACAGGTCCCCAGTTAGGCCTCAGTTTTCAGCAGGCCTCAAAGGACGTGACGCAGATTAGAGGGGACAGGTATCATCTGACTTAAGCAGCCAAAGAGGTATTTCATATCATCTGACATCATTAGGAAGCGTCGAGGAGTATAACAAGCCAGGGGGGAGGAGTTTCTGTCCTTTCGGTCCATGTTTGGGACCAGGAGGGTTCCTACTCCCTGACTGCTGATATCAGGCCCTGCTGCCGGTCTGCGTGGCTGTTTACCTGGGGAAGTGAGCATATTCCTGTTAATTCCTTTTTCCCTCTTGCTGGGAAGTTTCCTTTGGGGAGGAGGTTTGGTTGGTTCAGAATTCTGCTTGTTAGCTGGGGCGACCTCGGTGAGCCTGTTGTTGTTTCCTGTCACTATGTGCTATTTCATAGTTGGTGTTAAGCTTTCCACTTCTCTATATAAATATAAGAACTTCACCATGTCCAAAGCCTCATTTCTGTTTTTTTCCCTCACTCTCCTTCTCTGGGAGTGGACCTTTTGACTGGGTACCAGGCAGTTGGCATTTTGCCAGCTTAAACTATAACAGGGGGGAACGAGATGAGCTTTAAGTTCTCCTCCCACCCAAACCATTCCATGATTCTGTGATATAAAATAGCACTTTATCTGCCAGGAGAAACGAATGACACACACACATTTTTGCAGTTTGGCTTGTTCCAAGATTTTCCATTTTGAATTATTTGTAAAGCACCTTCAGCTTCAAAAATACCCCCTGCACCAATGCACACAAACCAGGGCTGTGAAGCAATGGAGGCAAGGAATGCACCCACCTTGCTGTGGCACTGCCAACTATCCCAGGGAAGCAAGTTCCTAAAGAAAATATTGAGTTAGTATCTCTGAAAGAGCTTTAATTGTTGTGGTAAAAGGGAGAAGCAAGTTTGGGATATTACAAATATATTTGCAGTTGGTTTAGATAACAATAACTCTTTAGTATTTAAACTGTGTTCTTGAGAAGCACAGGAGGGTGAGTTTACACTGTGGATAAAGAGAAGTTTTTATATAAATCCTCCTTTTGGGCAAGTCCTGGGGGTTATTTAGATGTTATTTGGGGGAAAACAGTGACATCCCTTCCCCTCAGCAGCCTTCAAGACATTGAAAACTGTGGCCAGTGAGATCCAGGTAGCCTTATTCCAGATTTTGGCTTTAATTAGTGGTTTATTCAAAGAGATCTTGGTGACAATTGCTGGTGTTTGGCATGCACAGAGTAATCCCTAAGCAGCAGGCATTAATATATTTAGAAAAATTGGTTTTCTGTCAAGAAATAATTATTGTTATGGAAAGATAATGCCCTTCTTTTGAGACTGAAGGATTGCTTATGGAAGAGCTCCTTAGTTCCTCAGATGCCTTTATTTAATGAGCCAAATACCAAAGTAAGGGATTAGAAACTTATTGGGAATGAAGTCGAGAAAAGAAAACCCAAATTAACATTGCCCCAAAATATTACAGGTGGGTTTTTCCCTCTCTTTGGGTCTCTCCAGCTCTGAAAAGACAGACAGAATTGTTCTTGGGTTGCTTGAAAAGCAAATCCCTCTTTCTCCAAACTCTTCAGGCTGCAGGATGAATGTAAGAGCCAAACGCAGCTGAAATCCCACCCCGTGCTGTACTCCCAGTGCTGTAACCAGTTTATCTCCCGACCAGGCTGGACTTTAAGCACCTAATCCATTTACGTACATATCAATTACCCCCGAGTGGGTAATTAGCGAGTTATCCCGTTAGGGAAGCAATCAAGCAATCACATCTGTTACCGTTTGTCACAGTCAGCAAAGATTGTGGGCGCCTTCTTGCAGCAAATATTTGACCTAAATGCTGCTTCTCAGTAATCACAAAAACAAAAGCCTCATAGGAAAACACAGACTTAGGAAAACAGTGTTCATTTTTGGGATGGAAGTGCTGGAGTTTGGGAGCATTTACAGCATTCGTTGTACAGGCGTTTTAAAAGTAGGAGTCACAGTCTGTGGTTTCATCTTGGCTTCTTTACGTGGCTGTGATGAGCTGCATGTAGATTTTTTAAACTGCTGCCAAACTCCTGCCCTAACTCAAACCAGGGAGTGGTCCCAAAGCTCCAGGTGATGTTACAGGAGTTAAAATTCATTTTTCAGAATGCAAAGGTTAAATTTCAGCACTATTTCATTTCTAAGTGTAGCTTGAAGGTTCTTCCCCAACACAGACACTGAAGGGAAGACATCACTGTGCACCACATTGGTTTTCACCCACTGGGAATGTCTTTTGTGCCTTGAAAAGTGTCTCCTGGGGAAGGCTGGGGAATTAAAGGCTCTGCTTTGTTTTGTTTTCTGTGGACAGGTAGGAAGAGCTAATAATAGCTGGTAAAGCATCCTCTGCCTTCTCTTTCATTAACAGAAGATTGAGGCCAGGCTTAGATCAGTTAGCAGGGGACATTAGCAAATGAGGTGGTGCAGAAGGTCCCTCTGAAAGGGGTTTGTGGCTGTGAAGTCCTGCAGCAATTCAGGATCCTGTTGGGCAAAGGAGACACATTCTACAAATGAGATCAAGTCCCTTTGTACAATGAGCTCCTCAGTAATCTGCACATGGGGTTTGGGTGTGTTTTAGAAGCAGTGCTGAGGCTTCTAAAGCCTTTTCTATGGAACAGAAAGCAGGGGAGCCATGGGCTGCTGGTGCCTGGAATCCCTGAGCCAGGTGGGGTTTTAGCTCTTGCTGCTTTGGCTGTGAAGAGAAGTGAGGAAAATAAAATTCTGGCCTTCCCTTCCAGCCTGCTGAACCAATTCTGATCTTCATTCCTGGGCCTCCCAATGCACTGAGTCCTGTCACAACACTTGAACTCCACACAGTTCTCAACTGAGCATTTTAGGGGCTTTCAGGGGCCTCAACCCCTGTTGTTAAATAAATCACTTGACTGCATCTCATTTTATGGGGTTTTCTTTTTGGTATTTTATTTCTCAGTCCTCTTTGTCATGAGTTACAGTTATTGGGTAGTTGTGGAGAGAAGGGAAGGGGAGCAGAAGAAGGAAAAAGATGCAACTATGTTTACATTAACAATATTTAAACTGTTCTTGCACAAGAATATTCAAGTTTCAGGAGGGATTATATTCAGAACTATTTTTTCACACCGTTACACACAATCTTAAAGCTTATGCACACCATGCAAACTGTCTGACATCACACACCTATAGCTAATTATTAAGTAATATATATTTCCCCAAAATTGCTGGATCTAAACAGTCTTCATGCAACTTATTTTAACTTGATAAAAAAGCTCTTTTGATGTTACTCCATGGAGCTTCTACAGCTTCATTTCTTGCTTCTGCACCAGCTCAAGGTCTCCAGATAAATTCCATTCTTATCTTAGAATCTGGCACCTGCAAGTTTGTCTTTGGTTTGCCAGCCTGAAAATGTGTGAATCCCAACAAACCACCTCCTAATGCTTCTTTTTCAGTTCATAGTAAAGGAAAAAACAAAAAACAAAAAACAAACAAAAAAAAAACAAAAAACAAAAAGGTGTTCCCTTTGTGCTAAGTGACTGAAGAAACATGTGGTGTGGCTAAGGAGAATCCTTTGGAGCTGTCACTTATTATGAGAGGCATCAGGTGTTGGCTCTGCTCCAGGCTGGGGCAGGGTGTCCCAAGAGCTGGGGGACTCCAGGGCTAGTGCACAGGGTGTTGCCCGAAATGGGGAGCTCAGAATCAGGGGGGTCACCTCTTGGTGGGTCAGGTTTTGGCCTGAGAGGTGAAGGAGGAGGCAGCACATCCAGGGGCTCTGCAGGCACAAATATCTGTGTGCTTTGCTTGGCTCTTTGCTCAAGGCACAAAGAATTCATGACTTTTGTAAGTGAAGAGATGGCATAAGTAGCTGCTCAGTGCACGAGTCTTTGCAAGGTCTGCAAAGCTGCAGCTTTCCAAGAAAGAAGCAGTAATTATAAACAACAAACCCCTCCTCATCTAATAACGTTTCAGGGTAAAATGTGGCTTGGAGTGTGGGCTCTGGATGAACTTTGGGACACTTTGTGCAAAGGGGAGTTTCCCTGTGATCCAATCTTTTTCTGAACTCCCCCTTGAACCCACCTGGCCATGGCTCATGGGCTTACTTGGGGCTGGAGGTGGTCCCAGAAGCTCAGACACTTGTGATTCATGTTCCCTGGGCAGTATTTATGGAGACTGAAGTCCTGTCACCCTCCTGGCTGTCCCTACCTCATTTCTCATGCCTTCTTCCCTCATTGACTCTTCAGGGCCTCAGGAGGACTTTTTCAGCTGCTGAGGGCACACAGGTCACACCCTGAGGTCAGTGGGATCCACTCCTACCCCACTGCCATTTCTCTCCCTGTCTCCCCATTGGCATTCCCAATAGAATAGGCAATAATCAGCTTTCCTAAAACTTTCACAGTTTCCAGACTTGACTCTCAGCTGTCTCTCAGCCGCCCAACATCCACATTTTTCCACAGAAAAATGCCCACTATCCTTCAGAGAGTGCTGTCCACATCTCTTTCACTATTGGTGCACTTCCATCTCTTGTGATTCATATTTCCTGGTCAGTATTTATGGAGACTGAAGTCCCATCCCAAGGGTGCCAGCACTTGGAATCAGCCCTGGATCTGTCTGAGGGAGATCAAGGATTCCACATCCGTTTTTCCAGCACACATTGCAGGTGTTTCCACACAGAGAGCTCATCCTGAAGAGCTGGGACTGCTGAGTAGGAGGCTCAGATTTTCTTCTAAAGTCAACACCACACTTCATTCCCCTCTGGAGGTGGTCCCAAAAGCTCAGACACGCTTGATTCTCTGCTGAAGGTGGTCCCAAAAGCTCAGGCACAGTTGATCCTCTGCTGGAGGTGGTCCCAAAAGCTCAGACACACTTGATTCTCTCATGGCCTCCTGGGAGGTGAAGCCAAATTAGCTCTGAAATTGAGACACTACTGGAAATTTTCAGCACCATATGGATTTTCTCAAAAAAGTGAGCACTCAGTGGCTGCAGGGAAACCAAATTCCTGAGTTAACAGACTCTCTTGACAAAGCTTCAGCAGCCACAGAGCTGCTCTTGGCCCTTTGTCAAAGCCTCAGGGGGGTTATCAGGGTGCCATGCTCTTGCAGGGGCACTATCTGATCCAAACTGTCTCTGTCTGTCCTCTTCTGAAGCGTATTTATTTCTCATGTTGTGTTTGATCCCAGAATAGAAGTTTCACTGTTACTTGTTGGATGCTTTTCATGGTCTCCTAAAAACCACCTGCCCCCAAAGTCCTGTCTGTGCCAGCTCAGATGATTCCATAGACCTATACCCGAGGGCTCATGGAAGACAAGACAGTGACTCATCCTTTCCTCATCAAAATAGCATCCAGAAAACTGAATAGAGGCAGTAAACAATGAACACAAGGACTACAAAAATGCTCCCATTCTTCACAAGTTAATTTTAGAGTAAAATCAACATTTGTTTGTGGTTTACAAAGATCTCCATCCTCATCACTTTTGTTGTCATTATTACTGTGACTATTTTTACGCTTTAGATTTGCAAAGGGATATTTTTGATCAGATGGAAAGATGCACATTGGCCATCGGTGGCAGTCAGAGGGTTGGTTCGTCCTACACCACCAGGAAGGTGGATTTCTTTGCCAACACAAAGGTTTTCATGAAGGTTGGTTTTCTTTTCTTTTGGAAGAGATGGTGGTGAGAGATGGGGAGAGTGACTTCATAACCTGATTCCTGTTGCCTGTTAGAACCTAAAAATGAGGACACTGGCAAAAGAAGGGAGATTTCATTTCTGCAGAGAAGTGTAAGTGTGAGATTCTCGGTCAGGCCTTGGGGGATTCTACCCCACCATCTCACTGTGACTTTTCCAAACTATTTGTGTCCTGGTTGTGATCTCATTTGACTTTAGAATCACAGAACCCTAGAATGGATTGGGTTGGAAAAGACCTCCCAGATTATCAAGTCCAACCCTTGGGCCAACTCCAGTCCCTTTACCACATCATGGCACTCAGTGCCACGGCCAAGCTCACTTGAAAAACCTCCAGGGATGGGGAATCCACCCCCTCTCTGGGCAGCCCATTCCAATCCCTGAGCACTCTCTCTGCAAAGAAGTTTTTTCTGCTCTCCAACTTCAATTTCCCCTGGCAGAGCTTGAGCCCCCCGTGCCCCCTTGTCCTATTGCTGAGTGCCTGGGAGAAGAGACCAACCCCCAGCTGGCCACAACTTCCCTTCAGGCACTTCCAGACAGTGCTGAGGTCACCTCTCAGCCTCCTCTTCTCCAGCACAAACACCCCCAGCTCCCTCAGCCTCTCCCCACAGCACTTGTGCTCCACTCCCTTCTCCAGCCTCGTTGCTCTTCTCTGGCCCCGCTCCAGCCCCTCAATCTCTTGCCTCAACTCAGGGGCCCACAACTCAACACAACACTCAAGGTGTGGCCTCCCCAAGGCAGAGTCCAGGGGAAGGCTCACTGCCCTGGGCCTGCTGGCCATGCTACTTTGGATCCAGGCCAGGATGCCATTGGCTTTCTTGGCCACCTGGGCACACTCTTGGCTCCTGTTGAGCTTCCTGTCCCTCAGTCCCCCCAGGTCCCTTTCTGCCTGGCTGCTCTCCAGCCACTCTGTCCCTCTGTTTCTGCCTGTTTTGCTCACTGGTATTTTATGTTGATAAGACAGAAGTTTAGAACCCTCCCAAAGAGAACCTGCAATTTTGCAGGGAGAAAAAGTCAGCTTTCATCCTTCACTCTGACTGTCTTTGATTTGTGAAACAGAGGGGGCCAGAGAACAGCCCCGTGGAGGAAAATTTGATGAGTTCCAGGTAATGAACAGCAAAGACCTGAGCAAGTTAACTGGCAACAGGGAATATAAATCATGCAGTCAAAGCAGCCAAAGTTCTTGGTGGAGTCAGGCATGTCATCACTGGGCAAGGCTGATTGCTCTGCCAAGGGAAAGAAAACATTTCTTTCTTTTTTTCATGCTGAATCAAAATCATCTCCCTGCTATGACAGCAGCTGTCCCAGAGGTGTTTAGCTCCGTGTGGGAGAAGGAAGTTCTCTGATTAAAGTGCTGCTGTGACCAAGGTGATGCCCAAGAGGAGGGGACGGGAGGAAGAATCAGCCTTTGCCATGTCGTATTATGGAATGGAAATATGGCACTTCATAAGGAAAAAAAATATTGTCATAATTAAGTTTAGCAGCTTAAAATAACACCGGACATAGTGTGAGTTCTGCTACAGCCAAAATGAGATGCAGACCTTTGGGGAAGTGTCTTCAGGGCTCATTGTCCCAAAAATGCCCTTTTCTGACTGAACTTTTTCATTCCTTATCCTCAAACTGAGTTTGGGTGGAGAGGTTGTTCTCCTGTTCTCTGAATGACTGAAGAAGTTCCTCTGCCCAGCATAGATGAATGTCCCCAGGCAGAGCAAGCTGACCTCTAACACGCTGCTTGGCACAGAAAAGGCTCATATAGGACTTACTGTTGTAGAAGTTTTTGGTTGTTTTTAAATAAATATTTTTTGTCTCCCTCCCCAAAATATGTGGCTATTAAGAAATGAAGGTTTCTATAATGAATGGATGTTCCTACTGCCTTTATAGGAGCAGTATTTCTTATTTCTAGCACGTTATACTCAGCGGGATCTCCACTTCCTAATATTATTCTGATTTAAAATTAATAAAGTTTAGTTGCCCTGAATATAAATGTTGGCTCTGCAACTTGTATAAATCACAAGAAGAAGTGCTGTTCTCCCTTGAAAATAATAATTGGGTGTAGAGCACAGAATGATCTCAGAGGAGCAAATCCACTCGGATGTTCATGCCTGTATTTCCCGATTGAATTTACCTCTAGGAGTCAAAAAGGGAGATGTGACATTGTGACAAAAGGGTGAGAGGGAAGAAATGGGGTTCAAGAGGTTGAATTTGCTTCTCAAGGTGTAACAATAGAGTATTTATTTCCAGATAATTATGGTAATGAGGGGATAGCAGTGGATATTGCCTACCTTGACCTTAGTAAGGCTTTTGACAGTGTCTCCCACGACATCCTCCAGGCAAACTGGGCAGTGTGGGCAGTGCCATGGCCTGAGAACGGGCTGGACAGCAGATCCCAGGGGGTGGGCATCAGTGACACAGAGGCTGGTTGGAGCCTGTCACTGGTGCTGCCCCCAGGGCTCAGTGCTGGCCCAGGGCTGTGGGACTTGCCCCCCTGGTGCCAGGCAGGGTCGGTGCCTCCTCCATTGCCTGTGACACAAAGCTGGAGGAGCAGCGAGCCCAGAGGGCTCTGCCCCTCTCGGAAGGGCTGCCCAGGCAGGAGAGAAGGGCACAGAGGAACTGCCTGCAATTCCACAGGGGCCAGGGCAGGGCTGGCACATGGGCAGGGACAGCCCCAGGCACCAGCACAGGCTGGGGGGGACCTGCTGGAGAAGGCCCTGGGGGTCCTGGTGGGCAACCAGCTGTCCCTGCCCAGCAGTGACCCCTGGGGGCAAGGAGGGCAATGGGGTCCTGGGAGGCAGCAGGAGGGCAGTGGCAGCAGGGGATGCTGGGGGGCAGCAGGAGGGCACTGGCAGCAGGGGATGCTGGGGGGCAGCAGGAGGGCACTGGCAGCAGGGGATGCTGCCCCTGTGCCCAGCCCTGGCAGGCACAGCTGCAGGGCCGTGCCCAGCTCTGGCTCCTCAGCACAGCAGGGCCAGGCAGCTCCTGCAGCGGGGCCAGCACAGGCGGAGCAGATGCTGAAGGGCCTGCAGCAGCTCTGGCAGCACCAAAGGCTGAGGGAGCCGGGGCTGGGCAGCCTCCAGAGCAGAGCCTGGCAGGGACCTCCCCAGGGCTGGCAGTGCCTGCAGGGAGGGGGCAGAGCACGGCCCGGGCTCTGCTCGGGGGGCCCAGCCATGGCACCAGAGCCACGGGCGGCAACTGATGCCCAGCAAGTGCCACCTGGGCAGGAGGAAGAACTTCTTGGCTGGGCAGTGCCCCAGCCCTGAGCAGAGCCCAGAGAGGGGGGGAGTCTCCTCCCTGGGGATATCCCAGAGCTGTGTGGGCACAAAGCTGTGCCATGTGCTCTGGGCTGGCCCTGCTGGGGCAGGAGGTGGCACCAGATGCCCCACTGGGGGCCCTCCCAGCCTCACCCACTCTGGGACTCTGTGATAATCCAGAACAAAATCTCAATATTTCTTCTTTAATGAGCTCCCATCTCATTAAACAAAGATTGGTACCAACCAGATATTTGAGCTCAGTTAGAATTATCAGCGAGAATGCAAAATAATTGCAGTGATTCTCATTTGGAGTCTATTGGATATGATTTGTCATTCCTCTCAAGCTGCTCTCAGTCATGGCACAGATGAGCAGAGAGCAGAGGAATGGGCTGATCATCTGTACTCCTGTGGAGCTGAGCCGCTTTTACTGTTCTGTGTTTGATGTTGACCTGCTCAAGTCATGGCCATTATAGGTAGACCCAAGTCTACCCAGTCCCTTATTTAGATGAATTCCTCTGTTCTGAAGTGCATATTGAGGGCACTGCAGGGATCACTGTTGTGCCCTGGGCTGACTCCACTCCCAGAGTACTGCTACATTTAGCTGGGGCACATTCTCAAAGTGGTTGAGCACAGGAACTGGGAACTAAGCCTTCCCACCATGTATCCCTTAGGAATCCCTGTATTCCCTTAGGAAATGCAGTGCTTGGTTTCTGCAAGAGAACAGTTTTCAGCCTTGGCTCACTTTGTGCTCAGGGCATGGTCTATTCGTGGGTTCCCCCTTACCCTCCTTGTCATTTTTTATATTTGGAAAAAAATGGGGTGGCTCAGAGGGCATCCCGAATCAGCTGGGCTGGGGGCATGCCTTCCTTTGTGCAAGGATCCCATCTGATCCAGTCTGGGTCAGAAGAGGGGAATGAAGTGTGGTGTTGACTTTAGAAGAAAATCTGAGCCTCCTACTCAGCAGTCCCAGCTCTTCAGGATGAGCTCTCTGTGTGGAAACACCTGCACTGTGTGCTGGAAAAACGGATGTGGAATCCTTGATCTCCCTCAGACAGATCCAGGGCTGATTCCAAGTGCTGGCACCCTTGGGATGGGACTTCAGTCTCCTTAAATACTTCTGCCCATGGAAAATCAATCACAAGAGATGGAAGTGCACCAATAGTGAAAGAGATGTGGACAGCACACTCTGAAGGATAGTGTACATTTTTTTGTGGAAAAATGTGGATGTTGGGTGGCTAAGAGACAGCTGAGAGTCAAGTCTGGACATTGTGAAAGTTTTGGGAAATCTGATTATTGCATATTCTGTTGGGAATACCAATGGGGAGACAGGGAGAGAAATGGCAGTGGGATAGGAGTGGATCCCACTGAACTCAGGGTGTGACCTGTGTGCCCTCAGCAGCTGAAAAAGTCCTCCTGAGGCCCTGAAAGAGTGAGTGAGGGAAAGAAGGCGTGAGGCACAAGGGAGGGACAGACAGGAGGGTGACACAGAGAGAAGTGGATCATCCAAGCACATGAGGAGGAACAAGCAGAGAAGAAAAGGAGAAGGTTCCAAGGAAGAAAAGGTGCTCCAGACACAGGAGGAGGAAGAGAGTGAGGGCTGGAAGTGCAGGGGTAGGTCCAGAGAAATAACAGCAGGAGCTGGGAAATTGGGGGAGAGTAAGGAAGGGTGAGGGGCATCACTGAGGTCTGGAACTCGTTGAAGGTTTGTTGCAGATACACAGAAAATGGAAAAGGAGGAGTTAACAAGAAGGGAAAGTATCAGGAGAGTTGGAAGGAAAGAAGAGAATAGGGATAGGAAGTGATTAAGCTTCAAGCAAGGGAGCTGCTCTGATCAAGACAAATTACATGGGCATAATTAGCATTTAGCAGGGAGAGAGAAAAGGCATTCTGAGATGTGGCCCATGTTTTGAAATGTATTTTCATGCTAAAATATGAGTCAAGAAAAAGCGGATTGCAAACCAATTCTCCATCTGTGTACTGGGATTTGGCAATTACAGCAGGGGAGTGCAGGAGAGATTTCAGGAGGACTGGGCAACCCTAGAAGGGTCTAAACAGGTGACACTCCCAAACTAGGAGCTGGACTTCGATGATCCTTGTGGGTCCCTTCCAGCTTAGGGGATTCTATGACTCTGTGAGTCTATGACTGGAGTGGTTCTGCAAGTACATTTGTAGGAGTGGCTTCATATGTTTGGTGACATGAGAGAGAGTGAAAATAAGGGCAGGTGGGTGATGGAAACAAGCCCTGCCAGTGGAGCACAGGCAGAGGTGGCTTCCTTCTCTCTGCTGTATTACCTGAGAGAACCCAACAGGGATGTTTCCAAAGGGTTAGTCTGTTGGCACAATCCATGTAAAGGTTTCAGGTTTCACTTAGAAAAGGACCAAAGCATGAGGAGAACTGACCTTCCTCTTAGTCCTTTGTTAGCTCTGTAGGTACCTGGAGACCTGGAGACAGCCAGGTCACAGTCAGTTGTTTGATTCAGTTGAACACTGATGGTGCTTCCTGCTGGGCTTCTCTCTGGAGGTGTTTCATCCAGCTCTGGAACATTTCAGCATAAAAATTAGAAACGTGGTAGAGAGCAATGGAGATGGGAAAGGGATAAGGCAGTTATCTACAAAGGATTTCAAACTGCAATGTTAATGACTTCAGTCTTTTCTGTATAATACTTAAAAACCCTCAGGTCCACCTGAAGTATTTTATCATATTTCCTGTAAGGCCTGAATCAACATAAAGATGAATTTGGGGAATACTTAAAGGTGTTCTTAATCCACCTTTGTTCTTTTCAATATGCTTTAAATATGCTTCCATTAACTTTCACATTGCTGCACAGTGTTCCTTCTTCCAAGAGCTGCTTGACCCTTACTCAAAGTCTATCACATAATAACACATTAACATGGAAATGATTCCAAGAGGTGAAGGTGAAGGCATCGAGTGGTTACAATATTCCTTCCTCAGCTGGGTAAGAAAAGTGAAGGAAAAGAAGTTCAATACACACTGTATGTTTTTTCCTACTGCCCAACATTTATCCAAACAAGAGTTTCCAACAGTAAATAAATGCAAGGTGTGCAGAGGATTTGAAGAAGGCAACATTGGCAGCTTTAGGAAAGAACCAGGAAAGCTGGCACTTCAGCTCTCTGGGTGTAGTAGTTTTGGCTCTAGTCAGCACAGGTCCCCAGTTAGGCCTCAGCTTTCAGCAGGCCTCAAAGGACGTGGCGCAGATTAGAGGGGACAGGTATCATCTGACTTAAGCAGCCAAAGAGGTATTTCATATCATCTGACATCATTAGGAAGCGTCGAGGAGTATAACAAGCCAGGGGGGAGGAGTTTCTGTCCTTTCGGTCCATGTTTGGGACCAGGAGGGTTCCTACTCCCTGACTGCTGATATCAGGCCCTGCTGCTGGTCTGCGTGGCTGTTTACCTGGGGAAGTGAGCATATTCCTGTTAATTCCCTTTTCCCTCTTGCTGGGAGGTTTCCTTTGGGGAGGAGGTTTGGTTGGTTCAGAATTCTGCTTGTTAGCTGGGGCGACCTCGGTGAGCCTGTTGTTGTTTCCTGTCACTATGTGCTAGTTCATATTTGGTGTTAAGCTTTTCACTTCTCTATAGACATATAAGAACTTCACCATGTCCAAAGCCTCATTTCTGTTTTTTTCCCTCACTCTCCTTCTCTGAGAGTGGACCTTTTGACTGGGTACCAGGCAGTTGGCATTTTGCCAGCTTAAACTATAACACTGGGGTTTGCCACGGGCACTGTGGAGAAGCCAGGCTGGCTGCCCCCTTCCTGCTCCTCCTGGCTCCAGGCAACCTGCTCCAGCCACCTGCACCATCAGCTCCCTGGCATTCCAGAGGCAATTAGTGGCTCCCTGCTCACTTACTGCACAGGACTCTGTGTTGTGAAAAGTGGCTGTGCTGCTGTTGGGTTGGACTGATGGCAAAGCTGGGAAAGAACTGAACTAAGCTCTTCTTACTCTTGCTCTTATTTCCAACATGATGTTGGAATATGGTCTGGAATACCACTGGCCAGTAGCAGGCAGCTGTCAGCTGGCCTGACCCAGCTCCAGTCAGCTGATTACCTCAGGCTTACTCTGAAAATTAAAGCCTAAATTTAGGCCTAGCTTAAAGTATAACGCTCTACTTTTTATTCCATGCTATATTACGTCACTTATATCTCAAGTTTATTTATTCCTTGCTCTTAAACAGTCTTTGTTGTTGTCAGGGCTGTTTTTTACTTTTTTATATTGCAGGCATTAGTCTATTAGGATGGGGTATTTCAGGCAAGAAGAAAACAGTCCATCATTGGACACCAACACTGGTTCAGCTCAGGTCTTCTTCACTTGATGGTTTATATCTTGCAACACATAACTCAGAAAGCAAGTTATTTTGTTTTCCCAAGGTTAAATGTCTTTAAGGCACACACTGGGATCATCCCATCCCCTCCTCAGGGGTCTCTATCTCTTCTTCAGGCATCACTATACCCCTTACTGGGGTCTCTATCTCTACACTGGGGTCACTATCTCTTCACTGGGGTCACTATCTCAACAAGAGTATCTTTTAATTGTCTTTCTTTTGTATAATATTTAATCCCCGAGAGTCTTAGCAGAGGCTGAGAACTGCAAAACTGTGAACCCCTGGTTATATTTTGGGTTCTCATCCTAAAATAGTCACGTTCACTCCGAGAATTAAAAAATAAGTCATAGAATTGTTAAGGTTGGAAAAGATGCTTTAAAATCATCAGGCCCAACTGTCAACCCACCACCACCAAGTTCAGCACCAACCACGTCCCCAAGTGGCACATCCACACATTCCTGGAACACTTCCAGAGTTTCTTGAACACTCCAGAGATGCCCTGGGCAGTTTGTTCCACCTTTGGATCCAAAAGAGATCCAGAAGAGATCTAAAAGAGCTGCCTCAGAGCTGTGCTGGTTGGTGCTTTTCTGAAAGACTGATGGAAGTGCTTTGGAACTCAACTTTGTCCAGAAGTGAGGAAAAGGGCCTTTGGAGCACAGTGGGTAGTTCTCCTCTCCTGCAAGTTCTCTGTGAGGCTGTGGATTCCCCATTTTTAGGTGTTCCAGACCAAGCTGGATGGGGCTTGAAGCAATCCTTCCTAGTGGATGGTGCCCCTGCCTATGACAAGGAACTGGGACAAGAGGAGCTCTGAGGTCCTTTCAACCCAAACAGTTCCATGATTCTGCGTTTCTCTGGCAGCTGTGTCTGATGGGCTGTTTGCAGCTGTTGGGCAAGGGAGCACTTCCTTCCTGACATCTTTTTCTTGGAAGGTCTCAGTGACAATTTCAGATGTCTCTGTCTTCAGAGGGAGAAATACAGTCGGAGAAGGGGCCTGGGCAATGCTGACAGGCACGTGGGGCTGTCCTGTGCAGGGCCAGGAGTTGGACTCAATGATCCTTTTGGGTCTCTTCCAGCTCAGGGTATTCTATGATTCTGTGAATAGAAGAAGTCTAAAGGAGAGATCTTGGCTTCTATTCAAGTAAGGGAATGGTTATCCCTGCCAAGTGATATCCACAGGCTTTGGGAACAAGTCTTTGTCTGGAGACATCAAGGAATCACTAGAGGAAATGCTCCCCTGACTTTAGGGAAATTCTTCATTTTGTGGTGAAGTACAAAAGAATGAACTGGATTCTCTGTCTCCATTTGTCAGAGCAGTTCCAACCCTCCTATTCAGAGTAAGAGTGCTCAGCATTCCTTGGAAAGCAGTTGGAAAAGGACACCAGGAAAGCAGAGCAGAGGGATTTGGGGTTGTGGGGTTGTTACTGACAACAGGTACCTGGGCATCATGGCACTAACCAGGGTAAAAACCCCTGGGAGCTGGTGGTCTGGGACAACACACAGGCAGTGGTGGTCTTGGTTCACCCCCTCTGGTATTTGTGGTGCAGATACTAATGATCTGTGGGCAATTCCTTTTTTTCTTCTCTAGAAGGATGATCTAGGAGGAAACAAAAGGCTCTTCTCTTGGCAGCAGGGTTTAGGACCGGGGGAACTCTAAGGATTTCCTTCTCTAATCCGTGGGAATTAGCCCTGAGTGACAGGGAATGAACATACAGTTGGCTTACAGTCCTCAGCTCACTTGCAGTTCCTCAGAACCGCAGGAATAAAGCAGGTCCTGTCCAAAGTGGAATTCATATGAGGATCCAACCAGAAGGGTCAATGCCAGAACGGAGGTTGCCATTGTGTCCTGGGGGAAAATCCATGCAGGTTGGAGAACAAACAGTGGGGTTTTCTTTTTTTTTGGGGGGGGGTGGGGAATCTTCATTATGTAGTAAATACTGCCTGGGGCTGGGAGGTGACTTGTGAAAAGAATAATAATATAAACTGTTGTGTAGTAGTTTAGTAACAGTAAATTCAGTGGATGTTGTACTCTGTGATACTGAACGTACAGTGTGTCATGTGGTAGTACTTTAAAGCAGACAGAGTCTTTTGCCTTTCAAAACATTTAGTTCTGAGCATTAAACCATTAAAGAATAGCCATTTGAAGAATAAAATTTCAGGTACTGAAAAGCAGAGAAACACCTAAACACACCAGGTGTGGCAGCTGGAAACAACAAGCAGAGTATGGAAGAGAAAAACAAATACACCCAGAAGCACTAGTGCAATATTTGATTTGTTGCTGGAGCATTCAGGGAAATCTCCCAGACAGGATTACAGCCTCTCCAAAACTGTTAGATGAGGAGATGTCAAATCTCTTACAAGAACCAGCATTTGGGTAGAAAACACCCCTTTGCTCCAAAGGGCGTTTGATTTTGTGTGACACCTTTCTCTGCCCTTTCCTTGCTGAAGGAGGAGCACACCTTTGCAGTGAGGTTTGGGTGGTTCCCCTGCCGGTGCCTGGGGAGAAGGAGCAGGAATACAACACCCAGCAAGGTGGGTTCAGGAGGACAGGGAGGAAATGGTGCTTTTCTGGAGCTCAGCTGTGTTGCTGTAGTAGGGACTGGCCCTTTGGTGAGCACTTGTGCATAGCAGAGAACTGTTTTCAGGGCTGATATTCTTCACCTTCAGGTTGGCAGTACCTGAAGGACAGAGGCATCTGAACCATGGGGATGTTTGTAGGAAGAGGCCATGGCACTGGGATGTGGCAGTGGGGTGTTGGCACTGGGATGTGGCAGTGGGGTGTCACCACTGTGCCACTGAGAGCTTTTCACTCGCCTCCCACAGCCTTGGCATCCAGAGGGAGAAAGGAGAGGGAGAATTATGATTCCTGTTTCTTGTTTGGCTGTGACTTCATTAGTTTGGCATTGCCTGGTTCTTGAAGTGCTTGGATCTTGTTTAGGGTCCCAGACTTGGGTGGGCTTAAAATGGTGGAAAGGGTTGAGAGCTGCTGAACTTTTACACCACCAAGTAAAATGTGCACATTTACCAGATTTCTAATATATCTCTGTGTGTGTATATCTATGTTTGTCTTGGTGTTTATATATATCTGTATGTGTATATAGATGTGTATTTGCTTCATGTGCTACATTTCTGTACCCCTCACAGATATTAAGGGAATTTTAACAACCCCACTGAATCTCCTGGGCTCCCTTATCCCAACCCAAGGCAGTGGCTCTTTCTGGGCCATGCTGGTCCCACAAGCCAAGACCTGTTAGGATGGCACCGTGCCTGATTTTACAGACCTTGCCCCCAGCAGCTGCAGTGAGACTGGGCACCCCACCACACCTCCCTGGGCACCCCATTGCATCTCCATGGACACCCATCACACTTCTCTGGGCACCCCAACACACCTCCCTGGGCACCCACCACACTTCTCTGGTCACCCACCACACTTCCCTGGGCATCCCACCACACCTCCATGGGCATCCCACCACACCTCCCTGGGCACCCCAACACACCTCCCTGGGCACCCCGACTCACCTCCTTGGGCACCCACCACACTTCTCTGGTCACCCACCACACTTCCCTGGGCACCCACCACACCTCCCTGGACACCCCAACACACCTCGCTGGCCACCTTGCCCTGCCCCAGAGCCTCTTCCCTGTGCCACACACTGTAAACATGACACCAGGTGCCACACACAGTGACCCCGGGCAGGAGGAGCATCCTGGGGTGGCATCTTAAGTGTCAATGCTGCTGAAAGGAGAGCTTTGTGCCCACGCCCTGGGTTGCTGCTTTGAGGATAGATTTTTATCCTCCTTCCAAGGGTTAAGCAGAGCTCACATTTTCTGTTTCAAACATGTCAGCAGGAGGGGGATTCTGTCCCAGGACTTTCTCTACATTTTCCATCAACCAGCCTGATCACCAAGTCACCAGCAGTTATCCCTTAATCTGGCTTTGCAGCCCAGCACAACCTGCTTTGCTGGCAGGGATTCAGCAGTGGAGGTGAGGAGTGTCTCTCCCAGAATTGTTACTGTCTTGGTGCTTGGAGTATTCTCCTTCTGAACAGAAGTGGTATCAGCTTGTTTCCTTCTGGTCCTGAAAGGCTTGTGCTTGGTTTCGCTTCCCACATGGAGGATGATGGGCACCCCACCCTTCTCCAGCTGAGTGTTTATGGAAAGCTGTAGTAGGAATTCTGAGAAGGGCCTGGGACGTGGGAGTGAGGTCATGGGAGGTGAAGTGTAAGGAAGCCCATAAATACATCTTAGTTTCTGGATTTCACGTGGCTTAGGGTGAGAGGTGTTTCTCAGCCTTGCTGGGTCCAAGTTCTGAGTGTGCAGGGAGCCAGAGCTGCAGCCTGGGAAATGCAGAGGTTAAAATGCAGCAGCCCCCATGGTCTTCCAGCAGCACAGAGACAGGAGCATTTCCAGTCAGGTTTCATGTAGCCATTGAAAATTCCATGTATCTTGTTCCAGCTCAGAACTGCTGGGCTGGCCATGTTCTGCCCCTTTGTACTGGGGGGGTCTTCCTGCCCCCAAAGCCTCCCAGCAAAGATGGGGTCTCATCCATGCCAGGCTGGGAGCACACTGTCCAAATGCCAGCCTGTGCAAAGCCCCCACGTGCTTCCAGAGTCCCTGGCCTGATAGTTTCATGCAGGTATTTTAAAGACATGCACTCAAAGCCCTCCTGACACATCCAGCACAATTTCCTTGCAGGCCAAGGCAGGATTTGCCCCCAGACGTTGCCTTTGCAGCAAGAATTCCAGGTTCCACAGTCTCAGCTGTGCTGTGCCTTAGCTGAGAAGTTACTCTGCTGGTTCCATCCACTTAAACCTCCTGGTTCCTTAAATAGGTGTCCTTGGCCAGCTTTTCTCACTCCGTTAATCCCAGCCCAGATGAAGCAGCATGGATATAAATGTTTATGGCAGTCGTCACAGCTGCATATGGAATGGATCTGATTGTTGCATATAGGCAGTGCTCTGGGTGCTCTATAAAGAGTCTTGGATAATCTTGCTGAAAGGAGCTGTGGAAATGCAGATATAATTAGCTTTTTTTTTTTTTTGGAAATAGATATCTTTTAATAAAGCACTGGAACACAGAATAGCCATTTCCTGTGATTTTCATTCACATAATATTTATAGTGCTACAGAACAAATGAGCCTCTGGAAAGGGAGAAAAATGCAGACCGGGAATGAAGTTGCCTTGAGAGGCATTTGGGATCAAATCATGAACCTAACAAACTTCTGCCAGCCAATCAGGGCTCCTGCTGCATTTGTGAGCGTGCAGCTCAGCGGGATTTGGTGTAATCCCTCCCTGGGAGCAGATGGGAGGATTGCAGGGCTCCTTCCCAGCCCTTCCACACCGCCTGGGATCGCATTCTGTGCCCCTTTGCCTCTCGGTGGCAAAGGCACTTGGAAAAGGATTCAAAGAATGAACACGGTCAGTTCTGACACTTCTGACATGGCTCTGTGAGAACTGCCTTTACATTTGTGCCACCCAGCACCCCCAGTCTCCTCCCACAGGAGGAGGACGGTCCTTTGCCCGTGCCCAGTGGCACACTGGGCTTACAAGGACTGCTGGAGTCAGGAGGTGATCAGCATTTCAGTGTAAACTGCTCTTGGCAGGCAATCACACAACAGTCAGATCTTCTGTTCCAAGGTCAAACCAACTGAGTTTCAAGAAATAAGCCAGGAATAATTTTTAGTCCTCCCCAAAATCAGTTTGATCACAGTTACTGAGTTGCCAGCTGCAGATTTTGCCTTCGAGAGCTGCAAAATTTCTGCTTTTCAGAAAGAGAGAAAAATGTTGCATCGAGGTAGAGAAGAAATGATTCTGCATTTTGTCTAGCGTGGTTCCAACAGCCTCCTTGTGCTCCTTACATTGCTCTTTAAACAAACCAGACACCCATACAGCAGACAGCTGCCAGCAGTTTCTTCTGCCTCGAGTAAACTACATAAAACCTGAAAATCATGAATATTTTTTAAGTTTCTCGTACAGTTGTGCTCTTGCTCATACCTGGAAAAACACGTGTTGGTAATTTTAAAACTCAATCCAATACTTGTTTCCTAAATAGTAGCTCCTACTTCTCAACTGTATTTGGTGATTACTCAGTTAATTAAATAATTTGCTGCCTGCTTATGTGAGAGTGTAACTTCCTTGGAGGCAAGGTTAAGAATGACAGAAAATTTCTGTTGGAAAGGACCTTAGAGTGTGGTCCACCCTGCTCAGAGCAGGGCCAGCTCTGGGTTCAGACCAGACTCTTCAGAGCTTTGTCCAGAAAAGACCATGAGGAGAGAGACTGAGAGCCTCATTGGGAACCTGCTGCACCTCCTGTCTCTCCTCCAGGGGAAACCTGAGTCCTTATTATTCTTATTTATTGTTTCAGCTCATGAATCAGAGAATATCCTAAACTAGAAGGGACTCACAAAGACCTTGAAGTCCATGAAGTCCAACCCCTATCCCTTCCCAGGACACCCCAACAATCCCACCCTGTACCTGTCCCACTGTCCAAACCCTCCTGGAGCTCTGACAGCCTTGGGGCTGTGTCCACTGCCCTGGGGAGCCTGGTCAGTGCCCACCACCCTCTGGGGGAAGAGCCTTTTCCAAAAGAAAAAGATCTTTCCTGTTATCTCTCCTCCTGCAACATCAGAGCCCTTTCATTCAACCATTTTTTTAGTTCACCATTTTTCACTTGTTCAGCCCTTCAGACTGGGCCATCCTCACTTGGATACAGAAATGTCATGGAAGGCAGTGCTGAAAGTCTTGAGAAATTACAACTGCTGTGCCCTCATCCACAGCCCATCACTTTATTATTTCTGTCACTGTATCACAGACAGGTTGGTCAGGCATGACTTAGCTTTGGTAAATCCAGGCTGACTGATCCCAGTCACCCTCTTCTCCTTTGTATGCCCAGACATGTGTTTTGGGAGGACAAGCTCCATAATTTTCAATGATCTCAATGTCATACAAAGTGTTTAAAATAGCTGAAAGATGAGAAGTAACTTTCCCCAGTTTTCAAAACACTAAGTTGAAGAACCTTGTGTGTCCTGCTGTAACTGTGAGGAGAATCAGGGCCCTGCAAGAGCTCTGCAGTAACTCAGATCTGTCTGCCTTGGACAGTTGAGTTGCATTGCTAGGACAAGTCTGTCTGCCTTGGACAGTTGGATTGCATTCCTAGGATGGGTCTGTCTGTCTTGGACAGATCTGTCTGTCCTGGACATTCCTAGGACAGGTCTGTCTGCCTTGGATAGGTCTGTCTGCCTTGGACAGTTGGGTTGCATTCCTAGGACAGGTCTGTCTGTCTTGGATGGTTGGGTTGCATTCCTAGGACAGATCTGTCTGCCTTGGACAGTTGGGTTGCATTCCTAGGACAGATCTGTCTGCCTTGGACAGGTCTGTCTGCCTTGGACAGTTGGGTTGCATTGCTAGGACAGGTCTGTCTGCCTGCCTTGGACAGTTGGGTTGCATTCCTAGGACAGATCTGTCTGCCTTGGACAG
>VWZD01002808.1:76215-91764 GCA_013396695.1 Sakesphorus luctuosus | reverse complement strand
ATTTTTTTTGAATATTTTTTTTTTTTTTTTTTTTTGTTTAGGAGGGTATGCTGAAGACACATTTCCTCACAAATATGTTCAAATAACGTGAAATTAATTAAATTTAAGCTGTTTAGATGGAAAATAAAACTAAGGGGCCATTCTGGATTCTGGTCTTTACTTGCTGTACAGCTAAATTGTTGTAAGGGTTCAAGGTATAAAATGAGAATTAATTCTGGCTGCAGGCTTTACTTTGAGATGTCCAGTTTTAACTTGATTCCTGCTTTTTAAAAATTGTGGGAGGGTTTTTATGGCGTTTTTTGGGGGAGCACTTTTTGGTCTATCAATGTCTATTATCCATAAGCACCATCTGAAAAAGAGAGGAGAAGAGAAGAGAAGAGAAGAGAAGAGAAGAGAAGAGAAGAGAAGAGAAGAGAAGAGANGAAAAGAAAAGAAAAGAAAAGAAAAGAAAAGAAAAGAAAAGAAAAGAAAAGAAAAGAAAAGAAAAGAAAAGAAAAGAAAAGAAAAGAAAAGAAAAGAAAAGAAAAGAAAAGAAAAGAAAAGAAAAGAAAAGAAAAGAAAAGAAAAGAAAAGAAAAGAAAAGAAAAGAAAAGAAAAGAAAAGAAAAGAAAAGAAAAGAAAAGAAAAGAAAAGAAAAGAAAAGAAAGAGCAGATTTTCACAGAGTGGACTTGTAAAGGGGGCTGATGTAGTTCAGCATTGATGGTGAACTTTCAGGGTGGAGAGGTGGCAACACTGACCTTTGCAGGCAGTTTTGGTAGCATTGGTTGTAAGATCAGGGTTTCAAATGTGTATTAGGAGCTTCAGGTTGGAAAAGACCATCTGCATGTCCAGCTGTGGTTTGTGCTAACACAGCCTTAGTGGCAGATCTTAAGGTGGAATCACTGAGCCTGTTCCTAAAACAGGGATATGGATGGGCTTTTTGGTTTTACAATCCCAGAATTGTTTGGGTTGGAAGGGACCATAAAGACCATCCTATCTCACCCCCTGCCATGGGCAGGGACACCTCCCACCAGCCCAGCCTGCTCCAAGCCCTGTCCAGCCTGGCCTTGGACACTCCCAGGGATGGGGCAGCCACAGCTTCTCTGCCCAACCTGTGCCAGGGCCTGCCCATCCTCACAAGGGAGAATTCCTTCCTAATACCTCATCCAACCTTCCTTCCTTGTTTCAGGATGTTCCCCCTTGTCCTGTGTTACAGTTTCAAAATCTTTCATGGACTTTTTCTCTCTGTTAGTAACATAGAGAAAAATTCCATGAATTTCCATAACATCCTGTCACGTGTCCTTGTGAGAAGTGGATGGCTTGTCACTCTGTTGCAATAAACTGGAATTTCCCTGGTCCTTCTCCTTTGCAGTTCACACTGGGAATTGCAGAGCACCCCAGGAAATGCTTGTGTCCCCTGGGCACATGGCCCTGGGCTGTGCCTCACTGAATTTCATCCTGTTCCTTCAGTTCTTCAGAGCCTCAGGTTATTCCTGTGGGGCTCTCTGTCCCCTCCTCTCAGACCTGTGTCCCCACTGTGACATGTATGAGCAGCCTGTTCCTAACACCAGCACAGAGCTGAAATGTGTAATAAGATCAGTTCCAAGCCTGATTTTTAAGACCCTCTAATAACCACTTAAGTTTTCAGGACTTCTGCTGTTGTCTGCCCTGAACCAGATGCTCCCCTGCCTCCAAATGCCTCTGCTGTTGCAGCTTAACTAACAGTTCCCCACGTGACACTGGTGAATACGCAGCCAAAATCCAGATTAAGGAGATCTGCAGCATTTGGAGAACGTTAGCTGATGAAATAATCCCTTAGGTTAGTCTCTCACCAGCTACCTCGTGCTAAATAATAAGAAATTTGGTCACATTTTCCAGAGCTTTCATGATTTTAGAAGGAAATTTGAAGGGAAGTGCACTTGGGTCTCTGTGTCACTGAAGTAAGTGTTACAGGCTCATAGAGAATTCTTCTCTTAAGCATGAATAATTTATTTGCTCCTCTTTAATTGCATGCAGTATCTAGTTAAAAGAAATGTCTTAGTGGTGCTCAATTTTGTGTGCAGTTTATTTCACAACTCTGGGTTTGACTTTAATGGCCCCTACGTTTTTTATTTCCTTTATGATGATTTTTCCTTTTGTACCTTTGTGTTTCTTGCTTTTTATTTCTTTTCTTCCCCATTTGTCCCCTTCCTCTCCTCCCATAGTAGAGATTAATACCCTTACTGAAAACAAGGTGACAAATCTCCCTTGAGACCTACAGTGGTTGGACTAGAAAGGTTGGACTTGATGATTTTGGAGGTCTCTCCCACCCGTTACGATTTTGTGATTGCCCTTCCCAACAAACTTTTCTCACTGCACAGGAACCCAAGTTGTTCCTCTCCTGATCCCTCCCAACAATCCTTTCTCACTGCACAGGAACCCAAGTTGTTCCTCTACTGATCCCTCTCAACAGTCTTTTCTCACTGCACAGGAACCCAAGTTGTTCCTCTACTGATCCCTCTCAACAATCTTTATGAAGTTCCCAGAACCAGGAAAATACTGTGCTTGGACTTGGAGATCTTACTGAGACTCTGTTATAGCAATTCCTTCTAGTTTTTCTTTTCTTGACCTCTCCATTGTGTCTGGTTTGAGGTTTTATAAATCCCTGTGTTTCCATTGAAAACCTCCTAATGTTGGAGGTAGTTCCCCGTGAGCTGTGCATCCACAGAGTCTTTCTTCTTCAAAGTCTTCCTGTCCCTCTTTTTTTTTTGGGAATACTGAAGGCTTGGATACCTGGGATTTTAAGCTTTCCAGGCTTTCTTCATATTCAGATATCTGAGCTCCTCATTTCAGTTGATTTTTCCAGTTAGTCCCCTTAACTTTTTCCCAAACAAATGCTGATAACCCTTAATTACAAATCCATTTTCTTTTGTTCTTCCATCTTGTTTAATCAGCTTATTATCATTCAAATCCAGTGTATTTTCTGTCAGTGAGCCCTCTCAGAATCAGGTCTGAATTAACCTTATTTCTTACAGATACAAAGGTTTCCTGCTGGATCAATCCTCTATGAGAGCAGACAAAATACGCTGCTCTTGCTGTTCTTTGTTCTTTGTCTCTGGAAAATTCATTTCTCCAACAGTGGCATGATTTCTATGTAGTTCTTACTTCTCAGAACCCCACAGCAATCTGTGTGTTGCTTCCAGGTTTGTGGCATCACTGCAGCTGAGTGCAGTTTGACTGGATCAGCTCTTCCACAGTGAGTTTGACCAAAACCAATATTGACGTTTATGTTGCTCCTCTGGCTCCATGTCTCTGTCTCAAAGGGAAAATCCTTTGGAGAGGATCTTCTCTGCTCATGTCTGGAGAAGTAATAAGGTCAGGTTAGCTGCTTGTCCCAGTGTTTTGTTATCCAAGTTGCTGGCACTTGGATGCAAACTGTTATTTACCCACCAGCAGCTCTTTGCACCCCATAAAACCCAACCAGTTTATGGAGGAGCTCTGCCCCAACTTTGGCCAGGCATGGGGACAGCATCAATGTCTCCACTTCGCCTTTATCCACAGCTGCCCTGCTTTGTTGTAATAAGCAGAATAACCCCAGGGGTTATTTCATTTGGGGACCACAATGGATGGGACTTGTTTGTCTGTTCTCATGGAGCACAAACATTCCCCAGAGGACAATTCATCAGACACTGTCATGTCCTGGTCCATCTGTAGAGAAGATATTGAGGAATTTATTTCCTCCAACATGAGGTGGTCACAAGTTCATGCACATGTAGATTATAGCTTCATTTGACAGAGAGATCTGCAAGGTTTCAGGGCAAAAATCCAGCCTGAAATCCAGGCTTTTAAGAAGAAAACCTTTGAATCACAATATACAGAAAGCATTGTGACCTCTGTTAAGGCTCAGAACATCTGTTGAAATCGTGCAGTGGTTTTTAGTACCGTACACCTTTTGTAAAGGAACATTCTGTTGTGACTTTTTCTACTGAAACTGCTCAGTCTTTGGAATATCACTGGTACTTGGACTGGAGTTGGCCCAAGGGTTGGAGTCGATGATCTCGGAGGTCTTTTCCAACCCAATCGGTTTTATGATTCTATTATTCTATGATTCTATTTTGGCTTTGAAGCTGTGGAAGCTGAATCTACTCCCTTTGTGACATTTGAGATACTCCAACACCTTTTGCAAATCCACTGAATTACTGTTATTGCTTAGTCATCCTCCTTCCCCTCCCAGCAAACCAGCACAGAGTAGGTTAGAAATTGGTGTTCTTAGCAATTTCAAGCACTTCCATTATCTGAGCTCTGATGAAGGAGGAACGAGTAAAGCAGGATTGTGCCAATCCAATCATGCACGAGGAACTGGAGATGTAATGGCAGATGATTCACTAGGACAAAAATGGTTTGGTACAGTCTGATGTGCAGATGCCACGTTGCTTCTGGGTTGTAGAAGGATTCAGGTTCCTCAAGTGACAGCTCCTGATCCAGCCATATTCTGTAGGTCCTGCACTTTCCCTGACTCCTAACCATGGGATTTCTGTCTTCTGGTAGAAGTGTTTGCAGGGAAGAAGGTTTAGGGAAGGGAGTTGACTGGTTTTCCTGCTCTCCAAGTGTCACTGTAAAGGGCTCCCATGGGGAATACTGGGCGTGTTGCACTGCTGCTCCCAGGAAAGTGGGCTCTGATGGCTTTAATTCCACATTAGCAGGTGGGAAAACCTGGAGAAGACCCTCCAATCCCACCTCACCACAGCCCAGGGAGCAGCCAAAAAGAATAGCTCAGCAGGTCAGAAGCTGAGGATGGGACACAGATCTGCTCTTGGTCCATAAATGTCCATCCTTGGTTCATAAATAACCAACATTTAATTTTAATTTGTCAAATTACTTTCACCCATTATCCTTCCAAGTTTTGTAATGGGTTTGCACCACACTTCATGCTTTAGGGACTCTGTTTCAGAAGTTCTCTGCTCAACCTGCTGAGCATTTGCTTTAGAAATGCCATGTATTGATGAGAACTTTACATTCCTCCCCATTTGCGTGGCTCAGGTTCCATCTCTGCATGTTTTTGGTGCAGCCTGAGCAGGGAATGCACTGCTGCACCTTTGAAGTCACTGTTACCCAGGTAAGGCCACCACACCACAGTGGCCTGGATTCTTTGGCACTCAGTTGGTTAACTGGTCAGGGCTGTTCTTGCTGGGTGGACAGTGTGATGGATACCTTACCCTTCCCTGCAGTCACAAAACAGGTAAATTACAGCACACCTGACCTGCCTCTGAAGTCATGAACCTCAGAGGAGAAAAACCACACAGAATCCTCTTTCTGTTCCTTGACCTCTGAACTGAGCATGCAGTGAAGTGGCCACCAGGCTGTTGATTGTGGTGGAATTCACTCTCCCTAAGGTGGGCCTGGACCCAAGCTGCTTGGCACCCTGTGCAATGTTGAGTTGATTCATCCATGCCAGGGATCTGTGCATGGGTGTAGATTTGTCTGTCCCGAGCAACACATGAGAGCTGCTGCCTGCCCAAATGATGACCACTGTGAGGGCTGGAGAGGTGAGATGCTCTGTGTAAGGTACTTCACAGCAAAGTAACACAGGGGGGGTGTGAGAGACCATGTACTGATGGGGCTCTGAGCAACCTGGTCTAATAGAAGGTGTCCCTACTCATGGAGAGTTGGAATGAGATGAGCTTTAATGTCTCTCTCAGCCCCAACCACTCTGTGTTTCTATGATCCACAGCCCTCTCTTTTGCAGATGGAGAGGAGGTTGTGTTGGCTTGGCACCAAGTGCCCTGCCATGCCTGGTGGCAGCAGGATGTGAATGTCCTTGTCAAGCTTCTGCTGCCCCATTAGAGCCTGTTTAATTTGTCCTGCTGTGACCCTTCAGCCCCATGCAGCGTCCAGTTTGTTTTCCTAAGAGCTAAGGAGGGCCTTGGGGTTGCTTTTGCAATCTTTCTGCTACACAACCTGCTTGAAATGCAGCCAGAAGTCTAGAAGAGACTGTCCTTGTCCCAAGCATCCCTGTAAACAAGAAAAGCCGACGTGCTTCTCCTCCAACCTTGACTCCTGTCCTTTGCTCCTGCCTGGCTGTGATCTATTTGCATGTTGGACACACCACAGGCAGTGCTTTCCTTTAATGTAGGGAACAGGAGAAGAAGTTATGGCCCTGTAACTTCCAGTTTGATAGCTTAGAATCTCCCCAATTTCCCAGCATCAGCTGGAAAGTGGAGTCCACATTGTAATTTATGAGCCGTGGTAGACCACGGTTATTACCACAATTGTTTCAGCTGATGAGCTGCACACCAGACGTGGCTCAAGGCTGCTACTGCTGCTTACAGAGCTTTCCAGGGGAAACAGGATTGATTGAGCCAAGGCCCAGCATTATCTTGGCCTTGGATCAACATCAGAGAATGGAGAGTGCAGCAAAGTATCCTGTGGGTGGACCTGTTGCTGATGTTTTGGTAGAATGTCTTTTTCTCTCTTGACACTGACTTGGCTCAATGCAAAGGGATACCCTGGAGATGTCTCTGTTCAGATAGTTTACTCTTAGGTGAACTCCTCCAGTTCCTGTCTCTATTGCTCTTCTTTCTCTCCTAAAAGTGGGAAAAAGCCCTCATGAATTTCCCCCCTCCCCCAGTCTTCTCTTGGAATTCTTACCAAGACGGTGCCTCTCCACAAACAAGCCCCATGTTTGCTGTGAGTGAGGGTATCAGCAGTGTCTCCTGGTCCTCCTTATACTGAGGGACATGTGGAGCTGCTTGTTCTTCCCATCAAGGCGTCCCCCTCCAGTTCAAGAGCTATTCCCTCTGGAAGGGATGGTAATCATCTTTGGGGATGGACCTCTCAGTGGGCATTGCACGCCAGGGGTGTTGTCAGCCTCTGCCTGCACCCCTCTGCAGCACCAACAGGGTCTTTTTTAGAGCCTGCTCTGGGCCTTAGTGGATCTGCTGAGGGGCTTTTCCCCTCTGGGTTGAATGCAGCAGCTCCTTGGAATTCCTGTGGGATCCCTGTGAGTTGAGAGCCCTGTGTTGGCTGTACTGCCTGTGGCAGAGCTGAGGGGGAACTTCAGAGAACCACAGAATGATTTGGGTTGGAAGGGACCTTAAGCCCACCCAGTGCCATCCCCTGTCATGGGCAGGGACACCTCCCACCCCCTCTCCAGCTCTCCTGGAGCCCCTTTAGGCACTGGAAGGGGCTCTCAGGTCTCCCTGGAACCTTCTCTTCTCCAGGCTGAACACCCCCAACTCAATCTCTGTTCATAGCAGGGGTCCTCCAGCCCTCTGAGCATAAACTTCTGTTCTCTGGTTCCTGAAGCACTCTGCATGGGTGCAAGGGTTGTATTTTGGTTCCAGATTGCCTTCAGTGTGCCCTCAGGACTACATACAACACACAGCCCCTGAAAAATGTGCCTTCACTTCAGCAGGGAGGTGGGAATGCACCCTGTAAGCAACGCTGGTCTGGTCTTCAGGGGCCAATCTGAGCACCTGGTGGGGGAGAGGGAAGGTTTCTGTGCTTCCCATCTCCCCACACAACCTACATGATTGTCATGAAATGGGCTGATGAGAGAGATGACTTCTCCCACTGTCATTAGGATGCAAGTGTTTGCTGAATGTGCCAGATGTTTGGCTTTCATTCTCTGGAAGCTTTTTTCATTTCCAGCTCTAGTGAAAGGGAAGCCTGAGCACGTCCAGCAGAATTCTAAACAGTTTCCTGTGCGAACAGAGAAGGGGCATAATTAATGAACTCGTCAGGGGAAGAGTCAGTCCAGCTAATGAATGCCTTCCCTGTTATTGGAGAGAGGTGGCCGAGGGGTGGTTTTTTCCAGTTCTGGATCACTGAATCCGTATGGCTTCTCTGTCTCAGAAAGGCTTCCTTTTCTTTGAATATTATACTTTTGATACCCTGTGCTGTACAGGCACATTTCAGAGCTATTCCAAATATCCTCGTACTTAAAGCTGGTCAAAGGTCTGTCTTCTATGTCAGCAGTTGAAACAAGTGTCCTTACTACCATTTCTTGTATTTATTCTGGAGACATCCAGTGAACATCATTTCATAATCCCAGAATTATCCACCTTGGCAAAGCCCTCCCAGCCCACAGAGCCCACCCTGTGCCCAATGCCCACCTTGGCAAAGCCCTCCCAGCCCACAGAGCCCACCCTGTGCCCAATGCCCACCTTGGCAAAGCCCTCCCAGCCCCTGGAGCCCACCCTGTGCCCAATGCCCACCTTGGCAAAGCCCTCCCAGCCCATGGAGCCCACCCTGTGCCCAATGCCCACCTTGGCAAAGCCCTCCCAGCCCATGGAGCCCACCCTGTGCCCGATGGCCACCTTGGCAAAGACCTGTCAGTCCCTGGAGCCCACCCTGTGCCCGATGCCCACCTTGTCCCCCAGCCCAGAGCACTGAGTGCCACGGACAGTCCTGCCTTGGGCACCTCCAGGGCTGGGCACTCCAAACCTCCCTGGGCAGCCCCTGCCAAGGCCTGACCACCCTTTCCAGGCAGAAATTCCTGATGCTGTGCCCCCTGCTCCTGCCCTGGCCCAGCCTGAGGCCGTGCCCTCTCCTCCTGTCCCTGTGCCCTGGAGCACAGCCCGACCCCCTGTCCCGGCTCCCCCCTCCTGGCAGGGATTGCAGAGCCAGAAGGTGCCCCCTGAGCCTCCTTTTCTCCAGGCTGAGCCCCCCCAGCTCCCTCAGCTGCTGCTCCAGCCCCTTCCCAGCTCCGTTCCCTGCCCTGCACACGCTCCAGCCCCTCAGGGTCTCTCCCAGGACTGCCCAGAACTGGCACAGCCCTCGAGGAGTCCCAGCAGTGCCAGCAAAGGGGGACAATCAGTTCCCTCCAGTAACAATGTATTAAAATTATTATTTTGTGTAGGAGGAGGTGCTGCTGGACTGTAGGTTGTACCCAGCTCCTCAAGACTTGCACATTTAGTAGCGCTCTGCCAAACCATGAGCAACTCTCTTGGCTGCACACAAAAAGGCAGTTGCTGTTACCTACCAGGATATTCCCCAAATACCTTGTCATGCTACTGGACTGCTTGGGATACATATGTATTTTTTTTATTGAACTGTTTTCTGGAGCACTTGGGTAAGCAGCAGGTAGGACAGCTTTGTGCTCTCCAGTGGTAGGAGAGTAGAGGGCTTGTGTTGGGTGATATTCCCTGAAACTGTTTTCTCACTCGTGTATGAGATGTGAGTCACTGGGTTTTCCTGTGACTGGAGCTGGGAAGTAATTACAGCTGATGGAAAGACTGGAGTTGATTGTCTATTCCCTCGTGGTTCAACTGCCAGTTGCATCTCGTAATGAGGGTTCTTGTAATGAAGGTTCATCTTGCGATGAACCTTTAGAGCTGTCCTATGGTTGTTCTTCAGGACTGTGCTCTCCCAGTCCAGAGCTGAGAGCATGGCCAAAGCCTATTTCTGGTGCTGGAAGCAACGAGATCATCGGGACTGGGGCTGGTTTTCCACAGAATTCCAGAATGCTTTGAGTTGGAAGGGACCTGAAAGATCATCTCATTCCAGTCCAATAGCAGGGACACCTCCCACCAGCCCAGGTTGCTCCAAGCCCTGTCCAGCCTGGCCTGGGACACTCCCAGGGATGGGGCAGCCACAGCCTCTCTGCCCAACCTGTGCCAGGGCCTGCCCACCCTCCCAGGGAAGGATTTCCTTCCTAACAACTAATGCAGAGGAGCTTTGTGAAGAGCAAGATCATCTGAGACACCCAATGTGTTTTTCTGACCAGGATACTCTGCCTTTGCAACAGGAGGAGGGGATGGAAGGTACATCAAATGGTTCTTAAAAGCATTTTTCCCCCATTTTGCCAGCCTGGCTGTGTCTGGGTTGTTCTTTAGAGAGCTCCTTTCCTCCCAGGAGCAGGGATATTTTTGTGTTGGTTGTACAACACTGGTCTGTGGGGAGTTGCCATCATCACGTTGGCATCTCTGCCTGTGCCTTCCCACTCTGCTCTTCCACAAAGGGAACTCAGAGGTGGCAGATTCATCCCCCCCGAAAGCAAATTCAAGGGGTCAGTACTTCCATGCAGGGAAGGCTGAGTGGAATTGCTGCAGTGCTGCACCATTTCTCCCTGAATAACTGGAGGGAATTAACAGCACTTTGAAATATAATGTGTCAAAAAATGATGAGGCCTCCAGCAGTGTGAGTGCAGAGATCTTATCTGTGCCTGTCTCATAAGTCAGAGCCTCTGGACCAGTTCTGTGCAGCAGCCAGAGCAGCTCCTCAGTCTCTCAGAGCTGGTTCATTAGGCAATATGACATTTTAACGCAGTCCAGTGGTTTTTCACAAGTTTGATCAGATTGGGTAGGGAACAGTGGATCGATCAAGACCACTTTGGTGTGGAGGTGACATTGCAAGGCCTGGACATGGATCCTTTGTGTTCCACAGACTTGGTGTGTCTGCTCCTCCGGAGGTCCTTAGTCTGACTTAGTTACGACCTCAAATCCCTTTTGCCAGGAACCCGAGAAAAGGGTGGGCTCAATGACTTTGGAGGTCTTTTCCAACTTTAACGACTCTGTAAAACAATGCAAAGAATTTGGCCCTTCATATTTCCTCCAAGAGAGCCGCACAACGGTGTGGATTGAACACAAGCAGAAGAACACACGGGGAGGGATAACAGATGTGAAAGGAAAGGACTGCAAAGATAAGCCATGCTGGATGAGGAGGAGGATGTAGAGGAGGTTGAGGGGGAGAAAGCAAAGTTAAAACTGTGAAGAAGGAAAGTTGTGAGAAGAGCTGCTGGAAGCTGGATTGGAACTGCCCTGAGCTGCAATGGTTTTGTTTCATAACCTGGTTTCAAAATGACAGGAAAGCCATGGAGTTCACCCTGTGTTCACAGCAATACATTATCCCTTTAATGCCATGGTTTGGAATGTGTTGAATGTGGTGACTTGAGAAGTGGAAAGTCAATGTTCAGTGTTCAGTGTGTGCAACACATGCCCCATGCTGGAGTATTTGCTCTTGCCTGAGGGAAGCTGAAAGAGGGTTTATTTAGTGCTTAAACAGGTCTGAAAAGCATCCCTGCTGTTGACCCAGATCAGCTGACTTAGAGTGCTCCAGTGATTTCTGAGTATCCGTTAAAATATCAAACTAGCAATAGCAATTAAAAATGCTAATTTTATATATATGATCTTTAGTGCCATGTGATCACTGCTCCTTACTTGGTCCTCCTAGCAGTTTCTCCCTCTGGTGCTTGGACCTCCTGTCCTACCCTCTCTCTCAAGAAGGACTTGGGCACTGTAATGTCCCTTATGTTTGCTGGAAGGAGAACTTCCTTAGCATTATTGGTTTCCTGTCACAGCTGCAAACCCCAAGGAACTGGTCATATGTCCAAGCAGGAATCTGGGAAAGAAGACACTTGCATCCTGTGTGGTGGTACTAAAAGTCCTATAAAATTCACAGGACACTGTATTTCTTGAAAAATGCAGGTTACAGGAAGCACCATAACATCTGTTGCTCTCCAGAAAAGCTTTTTGGAGCAAATACTGCCATTTCTTAAAAAAATTATTCCCCTTTTGCTCAATTACTAACAATGAAGTATCATTAAATAGAGATAAGTTCCTTGAAATACAACCCAATGATTTTTAGTGATATTGAGGGTTTGAGGATATATAGCAATAAGGATGAGCTTAAGGGAAAGGAAAAGCCAATAAAACTGCTGTTTATTCTTGTTTGGCATACAGCTGTTACAAATTTCTGGCTTACAGGTAATTAGTCATATTCAATGATCAATATTTTATAAAATAAATGTAGAAAATCTGATGTTTTGGCAAGCCTTGGAGAGGACAACTAAACTTAAGAACAAAAGCATTGCAGGAATAGTAGTATTATTTCAGAACTCACTGTAGAGAAGAGATGCAGAGGGATTTTCTGAGCTGGTTTACATTAGCATAAGTTATGAGCATACTTCAGTATTATTGATTCAATATTGTGTCTTATGTACCTTGAAATGGAGGTGCTTGTGTGATGAGTACTCTGATTCTTGCAAACCTGTTCCTGCATATAGAATCATAGAATCATAGAATCAATCGGGTTGGAAAAGACCTCCAAGATCGTCAAGTCCAACCCTTGGGCCAACTCCAGTCCCTTTACCAGATCATGGCACTCAGTGCCACGGCCAAGCTCACCTGAAAAACCTCCAGGCATGGGGAATCCACCCCCTCTCTGGGCAGCCCATTCCAATGCCTGAGCACTCTCTCTGCAAAGAATTCCCCTGGCAGAGCTTGAGCCCGTGCCCCCTTATCCTATTGCTGAGTGCCTGGGAGAAGAGACCAACCCCCACCTGGCTAGAACTTCCCTTCAGGAAGTTCCAGACAGTGCTGAGGTCACCTCTGAGCCTCCTCTTCTCCAGGCTGAACACCCCCAGCTCCCTCAGCCTCTCCCCACAGCACTTGTGCTCCACTCCCTTCTCCAGCCTCCTTGCTCTTCTCTGGCCCCGCTCCAGCCCCTCAATCTCTTGCCTCAACTGAGGGGCCCAGAACTGAACACAACACTCAAGGTGTGGCCTCCCCAAGGCAGAGTCCAGGGGAAGGCTCACTGCCCTGGGCCTGCTGGCCACGCTACTTTGGATCCAGGCCAGGAGCCCATTGGCCTTCTTGGCCACCTGGGCACACTCTTGGCTCCTCTTGAGCTTCCTGTCCCTCAGTCCCCCCAGGTCCCTTTCTGCCTGGCTGCTCTCCAGCCACTCTGTGCCCAGCCTGGAGCGCTGCAGGGCTTGGGGTGGCCAAAGGGCAGGACCTGCACTTGGCCTTGTTGAACTCCATCCCATTGCAATCAGCCCATCTCTCCAGTCTCTCCAGATCCCTCTGCAGAGCCCTCCTGCCTTCCAGCAGGTCAACACTCCCTCCCAACTTGGTGTCATCAGCAAATTTGCTGATGATGGACTCAATCCCCTCGTCTAACTCATCAATAAAGATGTTAAACAGGACTGGACCCAACACAGAGCCCTGGAGAACACCACTGGTGACCAGCTGGATGCAGCTCCATTCACCAGCACTCTCTGGGCCCGATCCTCCAGCCAGCTCCTAATCCAGGAGAGGGTACACCTGTCCAAGCCATGGGCTACCATGAATAATAATATATTATTATTATTAAGGGTTTTTATGGTTTTTTAGGAGAAGGGGAAAAGGTGGGGGGTTCCTGGGGTTGGTTGAAGGATAGGTGCAGCATAAGTGATGGCCCCAGGAGCCTTTCAAAGGTCTCACCGTGCTGTGAATCATCCCACTTACTGTACTCAGAGATAAGGCCTTGCTCTTGCTCCCCAGGTAACTCTTTATTGTTGCAGCTCTTGGCATTTTCTCTAACCAGCCAAGCAAACCTCAGAGTAACCCCCAGGGTGGGGGCACTGCAGATGCCTTCCTTTGAAGGCATCCTGGGCAATTGTTTTCAAGGTCAGCACGTTAAAAATTCACTGAGAAACAGGTTGCTGGTCCTGAGGTTTTGTACAGCCACTGCCCTTTGGAAAGGAACAGCAGTTCTTCACCTTGAAAACACGTTTTTTCAGTCTTTAGATGCATTAGGTACATGTTGATGGTTTCTGTGCCCTGGCATTGTCTCCTCCAGACTCTGGAGCTGATGTGGCTCATGGTGTGATGCCTCCTCTTGCAGCTCAGCTTTTTTGACAAGTTACTTCGATTTCTTTGGGGATTCTTGAGGTTTTTGAAGTGGAAGTGAATTCTACATTTTTTAGAGGAACAGGAATGCCTCCTTCCTCATTGTTTCCCTCCTGGCAGAGACCCTGAGGGGCTGGAGTGTGTGCAGGGCAGGGAACAGAGCTGGAAAGGGGCTGGAGCAGCAAGTGAGGGAGCTGGGGGGGCTCAGCCTGGAGAAAAGGAGGCTCAGGGGGCACCTTCTGGCTCTGCAATCCCTGCCAGGAGGGGGGAGCTGGGGGGGGTTGGGCTGTGCCCCAGGGCACAGGGACAGGAGGAGAGGGCACAGCCTCAGGCTGGGCCAGGGCAGGGGCAGGGGGCACAGCAGCAGGAATTTCTGCCTGGCAAGGGTGGTCAGGCCTTGGCAGGGGCTGCCCAGGGAGGTTTGGAGTGCCCAGCCCTGGAGGTGCCCAAGAAATCAGTAGACATGGCACATGTGACCATGGTGGGCATGGGTCAAAAGTTGGATTTGATGCTCTGGAAGGTCTTTTGCAACCTTAATAATTCTGTGCTTCTGTGACCCCGCAGTGTGAGTGAGGTGTGTGACGTTCCATTGGGAAGGATAATGTTGTACAGCTCTACAACATGTGCCTGGTGATCTCATCAGAGAACTTACTCTGGTTGTTAATGAAATACTGTGGAGTCCCATGCATGGACAGCTGTAGGGGATGGGTGGTGCTGAGTGCATCAACTGTACACACTGAAAATATTTTTGGCGTTTTTTTACATTATTCAGAATTTTAATGAAAATAATCATAGAATCAGAAAATTGAGTTGAGTGAGACCTTAAAGGTCATCTTGTTCCACCCCTTGCCATGGGCAGGGACACCTCCCACCAGCCCAGGCTGCTCCAAGCCCTGTCCAACCTGGCCTTGGACACTCCCAGGGATGGGGCAGCCACAGCTTCTCTGCCCAACCCGTGCCAGGGTCTGCCCACCCTCACAGGGAGAATTCCTTCCCAGTTTCCCACCTAACCTGCCCTCTGGCTCTGAGAAGCCATTCCCCCTTGTCCTGTCCCTCCAAGCCCTTTTGAAACGACCCTCTCCATGTTTCTTGGCAGTTCCCTTCAGGTCCTGGAAGGAATAATGCACATTCTCCTGGTGGCTTTATTAGAACATCCCCATGCTGTGCTCCCCATGGCTGCACTGATGGACCTCCTTTCTCCTTCTTCCATCACTTCCCTTCTCCACAGCTGCTGAGATGGGAAACCTCCTGGCATTTGTAGCTCTGAGAAGTGTCTGGGGAAGAGGAGAGTATTTGAAGTGCTGAGAGCTGAGTGGAGCCTGGAGAGCTGTCAGGGTGACAGCCAAGTGGAGGGGCCTCAGTGGGTGCTGCTCCCACAGTTATTCCCCTCCTGCAGTCAGCAGGACTCTGGGGAAGGAGGTGCTGGAAGGCACAACCTGCAGCAGCAAGTGGTGCTTCAGCCTGGCTGTGCATATGGCATGGGCACCCACTGCCAGGGAGAAGTGGGGGCTGGAAAAGGAAGGAGGTTTTTTCAATGTAAGGGAGATAAATCAGTCCTTTGCAAACACACCCTTTCAAGCCAATTGAAACTACTTTAATGTAACCAGGCATTAAAAATGCACCTTCCAGTGGTTTCTCAGCTTTGCCTAAAGAGTTTCTCAATGGCAGAACATTGCAACTGAGCATTCTTGTTTCTCTTGTTACAGAGAAGAGGAATGTGTACTCTTGCTGTAAATGACAAGCTTAATCAATCTGAGTATGCCATTTATCTAATTACAATTGGAGATTATTAGGTTTTCAGGTAATCCTTTAAATTAGGTCAGAAATCATTTGGTCTTACAGCTTGATGATTCCCTTTAAATTGATTTTTTTTTCCTGTCCAGAATAATGGGGTGTTCTGTAGTGTCATGGCCTGTTCTCAGATACTCCTGTTGCATTTTCATGCCCAGGAGCTTCTGGATATATATATATATATATATA
>VWZD01002808.1:61814-75540 GCA_013396695.1 Sakesphorus luctuosus | reverse complement strand
AAAGAAAGAGAGAGAAAGAGACAGAGAGAAAGAGAAAGAGAAAGAGAAAGAGAGAAAGAGAAAGAGAAAGAGAGAAAGAGAAAGAGAGATTTATATGCACACACACACACACACACATATACTTATTTTTTTAAGGGAATATGTGTTGTTCAAAGCACTATGCTCTGTATGTACACGAAGTTATGGAGTGAATCTTCTCTATAGACATTGTCAAGTGACTTTTTGTCTCACAGTGAAAGCAGCAGGTTGTTAAATCCTTGCTCTGTACCTGTCAGGTGCATACACCAATCTGAGAAGCTCACTTGGAAATGCTTCTGTTCTCTGACTCTCTTTGGTATTTTTTTATTCTGTGTCGTTCCTAATTTTGCATGACAACTGTTTTGTTGAGCTGAACCTGCCTCCTCCCCCTTGGGTGAGAATGAGAAGGGCACAGCAAGGATGGGACCCGCCCCTTCACCTTGCCGTCTCCTCTCTGCTCTTTGCTCAACACAGCCCAAAGTCTCTCCCTGACATGGTTTTAGGCTCAAACAACAGTTTTTGCTTCCTTCCAGGACTTCAGTGCTCTGTGTGGTTCATGCAGTACAGAGCAGACTCCTATTTATAGCAAAGCTATTTCTCATGGCTGGTTTGGAGTGCAAATTGCCCTTCCTTTAACCACTTCAGATCTCCTGGACCATCCACCTGTGTCCCCCTTCTGCCTCTCCAGGATCTGCTCTCCATTCCCAGTGAGCTACTCTGGGTTTCTGCTTGTCAGTTGGCACCAGTCTTTGTAATATAATGTTTAAATTCCACCACAGCGGCTCCTTCCCTTGGCTGCTTTGAGTCAATGTCCCAGTTCAGCAGGTGGGACCAGTCTATCCCTGTGTGGGTGTGACCAAAGCTGTGCATTCCAAACCCTCTGGGCCATTGCCCAGCAACTCTTCCCAATGGCCCATTGGCAGCAGCTGCCCAGGGCACAGCTGAGCCCTCAGCCTGGCAGCTGGCTGGGAAAGAAGCCTGGCAGAGGAGCTGGGAGAACTCCCCTCCAGGGACTCCTTGGCACCTCCACACCCACCTGAGGGCTCAGCTCTGCTCAGGGGCCAGCAACCATTCCAAAATCCCCCCTGACTCCCAGAGTCACATCCCCCAGTCTGGAACTCCCTGCCCTGGGGGACCCACTGGGGGCTCCCACCTGCACCTCAGGGGAGAGAATCTTGGGGTTTGGAGACCTCTGGAACCACTGGTGGGATCCAGAGGAGGAGCAGAACCTGGACAGGAGGAGCCCACCACTCTCCACCAGACTGTGCCATCATCTGCACCAACAGGTTTTTCACCTACTTTTCCTTTGGACTCGGGGGAACCCCGTGGGGCTCAGCACAGGGGCCACCAAACCCCACTGTGTTTGTGCCCCAGGGGGCTGGGTTCCACTGCTGGGTTTGGGGGTTAAACCCAATTTCTCTTTGTGCCATTGCATTTATTGTAATATTGTTATTAAATTGTAACTCTGACTTATAATCCCTTTTGTGTTGGGTTCATTTCTCCTGCCGGTTTACCTTTAAACCAGCACAGTCAAATTTTCCTTTAAGCCAATTTATTTAGTTTTGCCCCCAAACTGAGTGCTGCTACCAGAGCAGTGTATCACACTTGCTGATGACATGCCCTGTCTGCTGCAGGGAATCCTTCCACTGGCTAAAGACCCCTCTTGCCCTAATTGTGATTAGTATTCAATTAGTACTGCAAGGAGCCCTGCATATTGCTCAGAGAGTGGGGCTTGGAGCTAAAGGAGAAAAGAAAGAGAAGGAGAAAGAAAGAAACCCTGTGGGTGCTGTTGCTTCAGTGTTTTACTTGTGAAATGCACATCTTTTGGCTCTTTTGCCCAATCTGTGGTAACAAATGGAACATTTTAGTGGTTTTTAACTGGTTTATTTTGAGGGGGTTTGTCCTTTTTTTTGGTCAGGTGTTGGTGCCATGTAGGATACAGGTCTTTCAGTAAATCCTGTCTTGCCAGGGATTTCTCTTGAAGATCTGGTGGCACAGAATCCTGTTTATTTGGGGGTTTCTGAGACCACTGAGCAGTGAAGCACCTGCAGATTTTGGGCTGGATGTTGGAAGATCTCTTTGCAGGAGGAACAGCTGCACATGCCCTGCAGTGTTTACAGCAGATGATTTTTAAATTCTTGAAATTTCTTGTCCTTGGGGTCTCTTTGCAGCCTGTCATTAGTACAGGACTCGAAAAGGTGCATAAGGGAGATGAGCTTCCTTCTTCTTCCACTCATTGCAGACACTGACAGTGCCCTGGGTCACCTCCCTCAGGTCCCTCTCTGTTTCCTTGGCTTGGGGCTATATTTGGGGGTTATTTTCTATACTCTCTGTGCAAACAAATGCAATTCCTGAAGCTTGGTGGGCCTTGGGCTCCCCCAGGATTCTTTACAAGTGTGCTGAGTTAATCCTGAATATTCAAAAGTTACCCCTTTTGAATGGATTTTTTTACCCACAGCAATTTCACAGCAAGTTAAATTTTAGCCTGTAGAGTAACACAGACATTATTGCTTAATCAGTTGCTCTATAAATTAATGAGGGCTTAATCCCTTCTCATTCTCGATATGTTGCATTTAATAATCCCATTAATTCTCAGAGGTTAGAAAGAAACAAATTGCAGGTTTTCAAGGTTGGTAGTTTGGGCTTTGTGCAGATTCTGCTTTATGTGCTTGTATTTTTTTGAGGGAATTCTTAATTTCTGGGAAAATCAACAGTTCTAAGCTGACAGATTCCAAATAAATCCCGAATTGCTCTGGGAATCTGGTACAGACTCTTTTGGTCTTCTCTGGTTTCAGAGCTCTTTATGTGCTCAGCAGCTTCTAAGCATCTCTAATACTTGGTTACTCAGGAACATCAATAAAGGAAATATCAGCATTTTCCTGAAAGTCCAGCTTTCCAGAACTCCCTCTTATAGGGACTGGGCCTGATTCCCCTGCAAAGCTCAGCAACAGGTAGCTGAAAAAATCAGAAGCTGCTGCCTGGATATTATGAAGGAAAATTCAGGTGAAATTGCTTTGTATGCTCTCTCCATTGGAATAAATCCATTCCCTGGGAGAATTCATCTCTGGAACTCTGGGAATATTTTCCTGTACTTGGGGTTTTGAGTAGAGAAGGTGTGGCTGAGGGAAAAGGGAAACAGGAGCCCTGCACAGAGGTTTAACAAGGCTTAGCTTAACTCCAGGCTCTGTGGAGCCTCAGCAGTCCCAGAGGAGTGAAGTGGCAGACAGGTGATGTGCTCGGGAGTGAATTCATCTCCAAAATGTAAACGTTGCCATTTGTCACAGTGATTATCTTGTCTTCTTGATGTCAAACCAACGAGACGGTTTTAAAGTCTTTGGGGATGAGCCACAGGGTGAATGTAAAGCAAAGTTGCCCTCTGTGATTTTTTTAGTGCTGCCAAAGCAGCATCCAGGGTCTGTGTGGCACAGACATCCCTCGGGGCTTTGGGGGCAGATGATTTTTATGCTGATAGTTGATTCTTCTGCTTCCTGGTCAAACTCTGTGTGCGTTTCTGCAGCTTTAAAAACCCATTTCAAAGGAGGGGAGTGAGCAGAGAATTAAATTGAGCAAAGGTAAAGGGCAGGTTTGTATCCCTTGGAGATAAACCTGCTGAGCCAGGGGAGAAAATCCCTGCAGGTGTGTGGAGTTTGTCATGGGTAAGAAAAGGAAGGGGTGGCCTTTTAAGAGATTTTGGCTCCTGGTGCTACGTGTGTGTATGACAAAGTCAGGGAATGTAGAGCGTTTGGGGTTATTTTTAAGTGCCGTTTTAAACTCTGCTGTGTTTGTTTGAGTTGAAATTGGTCTGATTATTCTTAAGGGCAGAGTGACATTTTTTGCTGCCTCCTACTTGAAGAAGCTCAGGCTTTTATGAAATGTGTGAAGTTTCCAGTTTCTTTATTAAAACCTTCTGGGGCTTTTAATTTTTGTGTCTGTGATGGTGTGAACTGAATCTAATTTAAGCCTTAGAAATGTAGATATATGTTATCTGTCCTTTTTCTTGAGCTCTTAAGACCTGCTGTGTTATTTGTTACTGTAGCATATGGCAATCAGCCTTTGGAATACAAATGTAAAATTAAGCCTTAGCTTAATTTGCATTTAGAGTTGATAAATGTAGCTCAAGACACTGCTCAAAAAAAAAAATAAAAAGGAAACAACAAACTCTTTTCAGTCTCTCCCCTCCCAACTTGAAATTGTGTAGCTCAGACTTCAAAGCAGCACCGAATCAACTTTTAATGAGCCAAATGAGATTGTTTCCAAACTTGTTTTTAACTTTAATTGCAAGCATGTGTTTGTTTGGTTTGCTTGTTAATTTGAGGATTGCAAGAGCAATTAAGTAGTACCTTTCCTCTGGGTTTTGATGTTACTGTCTCATGTGGCTATTGCACAATTTGGGTATCACAGCAGGTTTGGGAATGTAACTTTACAGAGCACTTTTACAAACTGTAGAAAAAAAGAGGAAATAAATTGAAATGGGCCTCTGACTTGGGCTTTTTCTGCTTACAGTTTAATTAATTAAAAAATTGGCTTAAAGCCAAATCACTGCATTTATGAAAACTATTTTTTCAGTTCTACTGGATATTTAATGTAGGAGTTTTTCTGCCCACATCTGGGGGAGAGACCTGCTGGTTTGATGCTTCTTTTGTGATGCCAATGCTTGAAACTTGTGCATTTGGAGTTATTGAACCTTGGTGTTTGTGCCAGAGGCTGGAGCAGCCCCTGGTGCTGGAATTCACCTGTGTGTGTGAGCAGGGTGGGCACTGCCCTTGCTGAGAACCCCTGGGGCTGTGCAGGGTTTGGGGGTGCTTCTGTGTGCATTTTAAACACTGGGGCAGCCCAGACATTGCTGGGGATCCTTTGGGTGTGCATGGCACCAACGGCAGGCACTGTTTGCTGTGAGCACACAGGAAGAACCAGGTGTTCCCTCTGCAGCCACTCATGGAATTCCAGGTGTTCCCTCTGCCGCCTCTCACGGAATTCCAGGTGTTCCCTCTTCCACCTCTCACAGAATTCCAGGTGTTCCCTCTGCCACCACTCACAGAATTCCAGGTGTTCCCTCTGCCACCACTCATGGAATTCCAGGTGTTCCCTCTGCTGCCACTTGGAATTCCAAGCCCTCTGTGCTCTCAGGGGCACAAGGAGCTGCCTGGAGACTTTCAGCAGTGAAGGCTTCAGGTGTTGCAGTGGGAACGTGGTTACTTCAGGTCCTTGAAAAGGAAGAGCAGCTTCAATTAGCCATAGTGAGAACAAGGAGAAGGAAGGTCCACCTCAGCTCCCAGTGCCTGCATGGGAATGCCAGAGGCCTCAGCAGTGGAATAGCAGCACATACAACTCAATGTAAGCTGTGTGTGAAATCCCTCAGGAATGCCAGAGAGCTCAGCAATGCAATAGAACATACAACTCAATGTAAGCTGTGTGTGAAATCCCTCAGGAATGCCAGAGAGCTCAGCAATGCAATAGAACATACAACTCAATGTAAGCTGTGTGTGAAATCCCTCAGGAATGCCAGAGAGCTCAGCAATGCAATAGAACATACAACTCAATGTAAGCTGTGTGTGAAATCGCTCAGGAATGCCAGAGTGCTCAGCAATGGAATAGAACATACAACTCTGTGCAATGTGTGTGTGTGTGTGTGTGTGTGTGTGTGTGAAATCACCCTGGAGAATGGCAGAGGAATTAATTCAGCAGTTTGCTGCTGGAGCTTGCTCAGAGCACTGTAAGGGGCTGTTAGAGACAGGTGTTTGTTAAAGGAGAGAGGTGCAAGAATTCCTGTAGGTGATTAGGGGAGCCTTAGATAGCACACAAACAGACTCCCATCACAGTGTTTTCCTGTGAGTGGTTTTCAAACCTGTAACTACCAACGAGACCAGCAACAGATGGTGAGGTTATAGCAGCAAATGTGTGTTGTGTATTCCTTGCCTGCCCGAAATCCTGTGCTCTGCCCTGGAGGAGGCACAGTCTGTGCAGTGCAACACGTGCCTGTGAGCAGAGTGGGGGGCAGTGTTGGTTCCCAGTCCTATCCCAGAGTCCTGGAAGTGCCTGGAATGGGAAGGGTGCGGGCAGGGCTGGGTTGGACATGACTGCTTTGCTTGTAAGTGAAAAAAAAACAACAACTTGTTGATTTTTGCATTGTACCCTCAGCCGGTTTATCGTCATTTCCCAAAGGGTTCATTTGTGTTCTAAGCAGCCACATCCTGAGCAGTTGACGCACCTGCTTTTCTCCTCAGGTGTCATAAATATTAGCCTAAATCTGTCATGTATTTTAAAAGGAAAAGCAGTAAGTTAATTCAGAATGAATATTCTTACCGTGAACAGAGCTTTCTTTCCGTCTGGTGGGTTTCCTAAGTGTGGGTACACTCACCTTTCCTTCTCCACACATTAACTGTGTTTATCTTTCCCATTTTTCATGCACTGGTTATTGCCTTGTTGGAGCCAAACTTTATTAGTCCTATTAATAAGAGAACAGTTTTGAAAAGGACATGAAACTTATTGAACCAATGTGTTTGTTCTGGTTTGTTCTGATTGCATTTTAAGGTATTGACTTCCAGTTATCATGTATTTTTATTTGTTTGCCCTTTGCTTAATATCTTTGCATTAGCATCAGGATTGGCAAAGTCAGCAGCTGAGCAGCTCCAGGCATTTAACTCTTGCCTTCAAGTTTTGGAGCTTTTCACCATGTTGCCTTTCTTCTGTGGAGCTCTTTAAGGGTAACAACCCCCAAACCTTGGTGGTCCTTTCCTTCTGGGCATGTTTTCAGGAGCTGATGGAAGTGCAGCTGGGCTGAATGATCTTGATAGCATGTTCTTAGATGACACTCAAAACCTTGGTTTTTGACCCATTCTGGAGACTAAGCATAGGTTTGGGGCTACAGAACTCACTGGAGCCTTTTCACAGGGCTGAGGAGGTACCTGGAGCTGCAGAGCTGCTGCAAGTGTGTGCTTGGCTCTTGGATTTCTCAGTGACCTTTGTCATTACCTGATGTTTCCTCAGGTGTTTGTGGTTTCCCCCCCACACACTTTTCATTGCTCTGTTGCTTCAGGTAGAGGCTTCCCTGCAGCAGATTTGAGATTTCATGCTACTGCTGTTGGGTCAAATGTATCTGATGAACCTTAACCCTTTGTAGATGCTGCTCTGAGGGGCCCAATTTCTGCAGGATGTTTTTAAGGACTTGGCCAGTCCTTGCTCTTTGCAGGCTGGGTCTGTAGGCTGTACGAGTTGGTCTGAAATGTGAAAATTTAGGGACCTGAAGGCTGCTGGACAGACTCAGGAATCCCACCACACATCCATCACTGTTTTGGGGAAGCTCAGCCAGCAGCAGCCAGAGCAGGAGAGCCTGGAGTGGTGGCTGCTCACATGGTTCTTGTGGTGACAGGAAGGGAAAGACTCACAAGCATCTTCCCTTGTTGGTGGTGTGCCACACTTGGGGATTTTCTGCTCAGCTGGGTTTTCCTGAGCTGCTCCTGGAGCCAGGGCTGTGCCCTCTGTGTGTGCCCATGCCAGAATTCCAGAGCTTATTCAGAGCTTGGCAATCTGCAGTGCCAGAGTCACTGATGCTCCAGGCAAACTGGTTAATGGCTTTGGGTTTGCTTAGAATGATGTTACTCTTGGCTCTCTGTGCAGCTGAAGGTTGGCTTTCCCCACAAAGATTTGACACCAGAGTGGCAAATGTGCCTGCTTTGGTGTCTGACACACACACACAAAGGTAGGTTGAAATGCTGTTCTCTGAAGAGATAAGTTGGGATTTGGTAAGGTTGTAAATGAAATAGGGAATGCAGGAGTGTATGGATTGGACAGGAGTGGAGGTTCACCCATCCCCCTCAGCATTCTCACAAAAGCCTAATTAGTGTCTTTGAGCAGGAACATAATTTCCTCTGTTACTTTAATCAGTGGGTTGGGTTTTTTTGCTTTTACTGGTTGTGAAAAGGAAACACCCATATGGTACTTGTCTTTGATTTTGTTTTGCACAAACTTAATTGAATCTGCTAATTTAAATCTCTTGCAACTAGGCTAAGGTAATAATAGTCGTGTTGCAAGCTGTGTGGCAGTGCCAGCTAGGAATTTTGTTTGGATATTCCTTCCTGTGGAAATAAGGTATTGCTCCAGGAGAGGCAGAACTGAAATGCCTTTTTCTTTCTTCAGTTCCATCTGTTGGTTTTTAACATGGTTTTAACATGGTTTCAAATACCACCTGGTGCTTGCAATGTGGAGTTGAGTCACCATTCCTGGAGGGATGTAAAAGCCATGTGGATGTGACACTTGGGGACAGGGGTGAGTGGTGACCTTGGCAGTGCTGGGGGAACAATTGGACTTGAGGATCTTAGAGAGTTTCTTCACCCTGAACCGTTCTGTGATTCGATGCTGTGAGAAAACCTGGTGTTTGGTCAGAGATGTTTAGAAAGTGCTATTTGAAGGTACGGAGAGTTTTATTTCCTGAGTCTCTAGTGCTGGGAAACCTTTGGAGTGGCTGTTTCTTCTGCCTGTAGGAATGAAGGTCATGCTTCCTTCTTACTCCAGATCCTGCTTTTCTGGGTTCTTGTTGTTCTGCCTTCACAGCATTGATCTCTCTGTGTTGGGAATGCAGCTGCTCAGGTGGTTGTTTTCTTCTTATTATTGTGTAATTAATCCCACCCAGCTACTGTTCTCTTACTGCATATTTTTCCAGCTATCTTAATTTTACTGTAAATACATATTCTTCTCCTGGAGTTGTATCTCTGCTCGAATCCTGGTCCTGATTTTCTTTGTGAGGAGTGTCTGTCTAAGCACAGATTTGTGCTGCTGTACTTTTCCCAGGGTCCTTGTGTCTCTGTGAGCTCTCAGCCATGGGGATGCTTTTTGATCCAGATCTTGGGCTGAAGTGGTTTTAATTCTCCTCCTGTTACCTGGATCTGTCCTTCCTGCTCTGAAAAGTTTCACTGTTTTTCTTTAAGGTTCCTGGTTCTCCTGAATCACTTCCCCAGCAAGGTGACCTTTGAGAAAAGGGGAAAAGGAGGAGGGGAGGGGATGCCTAAGGATTTAGTGTGTATTTTGTAGATTTAAGAATTATAGGTTTTCCTTGCTCACATACAAGGTGGTGTTAGAAAGTTACTAAAAAAGCACTTTCCCACATATTCCTGAGCTTTCCGAAGGTCCTGATGTTTTGGAGAGACACCTGCAAGATAACTTGAGGACAAACCAGAAAAAATAGCCAAGAACCTGGAGCTGCTCCAGAGGGGCAAACTTAGGACCCTTGTGGGTGGGGCACCAAGGGAAATGGGAATGGTTATGGATATCTTATGTGTTAATTACTGGAAGATTATAAAAACTGGAACATCTCTGACCATGGGTATGCATGTTCCATAGTGTGCACTTAGAAGCTTCTAATAAATGGTCCCTGTCTATCTTCATCTACTAATGTTGTTTTAAGTGCCTATTTTGCAGGAACTTTAGGCATCAGGAAGAAAACATATGGGGATTAATTTTAGGAACAACTTGGAAAAGAATCTGTCCACCAGTACTGAAATGTAGGCATTAACCTTGGATTAATCCATGTTGGTTTACTGTGGACTCCCCATCCCTGGAGGTGTCCAAGGCCAGGTTGGATGCAGCTCTGAGCAACCTGGCCCAGTGGAAGGTGTCCCTGCCCATGGCAGGGGCTGGGATGAGATAATCTTGAAGGTCCCTTCCCACCCAGACCATTCTGGAATTCTGTGCTGTTGTGTGTGTGTGACAAGAGGAACAGTTGCATTTGTGAGCAGGTCTGAGGTTTGCTGCGCAGAGGAGAGAGCAGAGACAGATGGAAAGTCCAAGCTCTTACCCATTTTCATGAAAGAAAATGTATCATCCACACTCTCGGGAGCTGTTTGTGTAGATAAGGCACTAATTAACTAATGATCATGCTGGAAAGAAGCGAGTACATGATACAGTCACTGCAGTGAGTGAGCCCTGGGCCAGGAAGGGATGTTTTTCCTGCTCATCAAAAGCACATCTCTTCCAGAAGGACAATAGTTTGTGGATGAAATGGGCTGTTGCTTGTGGAAGGGGAGAAGATCTGTTCCTCTCTCTCTGCTCCTGGCTTGCTGTGAGTGTACAGAGCAGATATGAGTGTGTACTTTGCATTTAATTAGCAAACCCAAAGCCTCAGCTGCTTTATAGTCTCATTCTCAGTTAATGTGCCGTGATATGTGGCTCACGTGTGGCTGTGCTTTCCAATCAAGTGGAGCTGCTCTTTTTGCAGATGGGCAAAACTCAACTAACCAAAACACTCAGAGTTTCAGAGCTCTGGTTATTGGGTTAAAAGAGCTCTTCAGATATGGGTGATCACCTACACATCCTCAATCCACAAACATTTGCTGCCAAGAGAAAGATTGTCCTTTGAATTTTCCTGGTCAAAAATTCAATATATCCTCCTCTCTCAATAATTCTGGTGATAGTCAGAGGGAGAAATGCAGGACATGCATGTTGGAGGGAAATGGTTGAAACTGGAGATTAACTGGAAGGGATTATCCTTTCTCAGGGTCTGTGTATGTCTGATTCCTGGTACGATGCATGGATGTGCCTCCTTGGATTGCAGTGGGGAAAGGGGAGGATTTCTGTCCTTGTCCTACTGAGTGTCCACCTCAGTGAAGATCCCAGAACATGTATGACCTGAAAAATAGTGTCATTGGTGCATCTTTGAAGTTCAGGATACACTCTTTACAGTTAATTTATACATGTAACTTTTCTGGGGGAGGGAGACACAGATTCCTGGCAACAAATACATTTATTAATTTCAATGGGGTTTGCAGCCTTTGGAGGTTTGATTTGGTTTGGTGCTGACAGTGTCGACTTGTTCATATTCATAAGCTGCTTCACTGGGAACCTTCAGACAGCTGGAATTATCTTGTCCCTGAGCATTGTGGGGTGGTTTCTCTGGAGTTGTGAACTATCTTCTTGCTGTCCTCACTTGTTAATGCTCAGTGGGAAAGTCTTCCCTTTTCACAGGATCCCAGGGTGGGTGAGGCTGGGAGGGCCCCCAGTGGGGCATCTGGTGCCACCTCCTGCCCCAGCAGGGCCAGCCCAGAGCACATGGCACAGCTTTGTGCCCACACAGCTCTGGGATATCCCCAGGGAGGAGACTCCCCCCCTCTCTGGGCTCTGCTCAGGGCTGGGGCACTGCCCAGCCAAGAAGTTCTTCCTCCTGCCCAGCTGGCACTTGCTGGGCATCGGTTGCCGCCCGTGGCTCTGGTGCCATGGCTGGGCCCCCCGAGCAGAGCCCGGGCCATGCTCTGCCCCCTCCCTGCAGGCACTGCCAGCCCTGGGGAGGTCCCTGCCAGGCTCTGCTCTGGAGGCTGCCCAGCCCCGGCTCCCTCAGCCTTTGGTGCTGCCAGAGCTGCTGCAGGCCCTTCAGCATCTGCTCCGCCTGTGCTGGCCCCGCTGCAGGAGCTGCCTGGCCCTGCTGTGCTGAGGAGCCAGAGCTGGGCACGGCCCTGCAGCTGTGCCTGCCAGGGCTGGGCACAGGGGCAGCATCCCCTGCTGCCAGTGCCCTCCTGCTGCCCCCCAGAATCCCCTGCTGCCAATGCCCTCCTTCTGCCCCTCAGGACCCCATTGCCCTCCTTGTCCCCAGGGGTCACTGCTGGGCAGGGACAACTGGTTGCCCACCAGGACCCACAGGTCCTTCTCCAGCAGGTCCCCCCCAGCCTGTGCTGGTCCCTGGGGTTTTCTCCCCCAGGTGCTGCAAGGGTTTTACTGCCACTCTTTCTCTTCCTCAATACTCCTGATGGAAATAACCCAGACTGCAGGAACTTTCTGCAACAGTTGGTTTGATTTCTGTGCCTCCAGAGCAAGGGAATTCTGAGTGATCCCCTTTACTAGAAAACTGAACAAGGAAAATGCTGTTTAAGGTGAGGAGTCTTGTGATGGCCAATAAACAAATTGAGAGAGGCCAACCTTGTGATATGCCTGACCCTCACCCCTGTTGTCTTTTCCCTCTGCTCCGGATGTCTCAGTGTCACAGTTTCTCTGTTCTACCCCAGGAAACAGCTCATTTTTAGAGGATACTCAGAGCTGTTCCTTCTTTCCAAAAGGAAAATTTCTTTGTTCTTCCCTCCTTCAAGCATCCAGCTTTGGGATTCTTACTGAATCTGAGTGTGCTAAGATTTTTATTTTCCTCGAGTGTTTTGCTTTGAGATGCAGAATTGAAGCACAGGGGATGTTCTCCCTCTCTGCAGAGCTTTTCTCCAGTGTGTTTTGCTCTCCTGTGTATGTTTGGGCAGAACTGGACCATGACATCTACACATCTGCAGTTCAGGTGACTGATGACCCAGGCTGGAGCAGTTCCAGTGGAAATGCTCCTGGACACAAATATTTAGTGCTGAAATAGCTGGAACCTGATGTGTTTTTGTGAAGCAAATCAGTTGTGTGTGTCAATAGCCAGAAAATGAAGAGTAACAATGCACTGAGTGGAATATATATATATGTAAAACTAGGAGTTTGGAGCAGTGGATTACAGGTGCTGAGAGGACCATTCCCCTTTCTCTTCTCCTCAGATATGTCAGAGGTTTGTGCAGTTTTAGGAGGGTTTTTTTTGTGCTCTCCCTGCTATCATTCCTGCTAATCCTTCATGTTTGGCTGGGAGTTTTGATGCCAGAGGAAACAGTAACACCTTTCCAAGGCTTCCCTGTGCTAATGTACAGCAGAGCCAGCAATTTATTGGTAGTTTTTATTAGCAAGAGACACGTTCTGCTGGAAACTGTTTTCTACTTTTTACCCCTCCCCAAACTACCCTTAGCCATGTTGTTTCTGTGAATTGCTGGAGTATAATTAGGGAAGAGCTGAATCCTGGGGGCTGTTACAGCCTCTCTGAGCTCCCCCTGCCTTCCATTAGAGGTTACCAAGCTTTTATTCCTGGAAGTGCTTGGTTGTGATCACTGTAATTTATCTGCTTGGGCCAGTCTCAAGCAGCTCTGGTGGCAATGATTTCAGGGTGTTCTAAATGTCCTCCAGGTGAAGGAAGTTGTAAAATTCAAATAATTAGGAAGATGGAGTGGCTTTGCTGCAACCCTTGTTTACCAGACTCATCAGTCTGTTGAGGTGAGGAGAGATGGGAACTGGGCCATCTAAATTGGATGGTTGGAGTGCATGAAAAGGGCAAAGAACCAGATGGAACAGGCACATTGGGATACTGGGAGCTCCCTGTGCACACCTGGGATTTCCACAGCATTGGTGCTCTTTGTCTGAGGTAAAAGAGTATTTTACTAACAAAGGTTTCAAAATAAGTGCTGTGGAACACCAACACGCTTCACCCAAGCAGAAGGAATAATTAGCAGTGTGATTTTTTGATCCAGGCTGACTTTTAGTGCTTGAGGGCCTTTATTCTTGCAGTCAAATATGCAGCAAAGTATAATGGCTGGAAGTCAAAATTGTTGATGTTGGAATTGTAAACAAGCTGTAAATATTTGACAGAAGGTAATCAGCCAATGAAATAAATTAGCAAGGGATCTTATGAGTTCCCCCTCTCTCTGAAACTAATCCTAACTAGAAATCTTTGTAAAGCATCTCATGCTTGAGCCACAGCCAGTTGGGGTTACTGTGGGCATTGCTTGAGCAAGAGGCTTTGAAATGGAAGCTGGTTTTAATTGGTTTGACTTTGTGTGTGTGTGTCTGTGTGTCTGTGTGTGTGTCTGTGTCTGTGTGTGTGTCTGTCTGTGTGTGTGTCTGTCTGTGTGTGTGTCTGTGTGTGTCTGTGTGTCTGTGT